>JARJLF010002521.1:0-35905 GCA_029378395.1 Mycena leptocephala | reverse complement strand
CACACACAAACAACGCGTCTCGTTTACTCTGCGTGGGAAAGTAACACATACGTGCTTTGTGACTGGACGCCACAAAAATTGACACAACGTGTCAGTTCTCCAGAGGGCAAGAGAACTTTGCAACAATGCTCAATGTATTCCTTTCCATGGGATGATATTTCACCTCTCAGAGGCCAAATTCTAAGGGTGCAAATTTTCCAAACCGCTGGCTCCGGAAAAGTATTTTGCGATTTGCGGCTTAACGAAGCCAATTCTTGCAAATTGACCTTAGACAAGTCTTGTAGCTCTCGTTGAGCTCTACAACTTTGGTTTTGACATCTATTTTTAGACCAATGACCACAAATGTTCATTTTCAGTTGTATTCACCCAATTCATGGTCTATTTCTCTCTTAATAATATTTTCTTCATGATACACAAGAAGGATGTCAATCTTGCGGTGAGGTAGCAGTTGAAGAGCGTTGAAGCCTGGGCAACAGTGTGGACCCCATATCACGCTTGAGTTTCCATATGTATCTATGGTCACTTTGAGAGAGTGGTTATTTTGCTCACTTAAGTATTTTTCTCTGTTCGCGCAAGGTCATGAGTTCGATTCCTGCTAGAAGCAGTTTAATTAATTTGATTTAATTTAATGCGTAAATGCGTAAATAAAAGTAGTCAGTAAAAATATGTTGTCACAGGTCTGTTCATTAGAAATTGCAAGTAAAGTCAATAGAAGCTTGAAGTAAAGAGCGTAACAGCAACAAATTTTTCTGACGGACTGCTAGTAAACTACAGAGTTCTACAGAAGAACTACAGGCCAACTACAGGAGACTACGTAAACTGGCCTGGACTACGCAGAACTACGCAGGTGGTACCCTGAACTACAGTGACTACGGCCACTATAGAGACTACACCAACTACGTAGCAGACCCAGGTTTTGCTGATGCTGGCAGCTTTGATCGCCGGTACTGTCGGCGATGATACGGCCACGTGCGCGGAAACGAACACGTCGCGTTGGCGCGGCGGTAGCGAAGAGGCGTGGGACAGGATCAGGCCTCATGCTGGAGGTGCTGTACAAGACTTGCGAGTGGGAGGCGCTGCCAACGAATCTGCGTGCGATGTGGCCAGGGTTTCTGCGTTTCTTTCAAACACATCGAAAAGTAATGCAAATGCTTGATAGGTTTTTTAGTCCCAGTTTCGAGACATAATCTGACACAACCACCTTTACTGTTGTTCCTGAAAACAAACTGGTGACAGCAGTATTGGATCGAGAGAAATAGGTCAGTACTTGTGAAAGGTATTCAGCTTGACCATCTCTGTTATCATGTGTCGTTTCAAATGCCTCTCGATGGAAACGGGCCTTGCAGATTCCTGTCTTTGACAGACAACCTCGGTGTTCGTGCCAAGTCCGTTTTCTGGGCTTTTGTTTTAATTTCCTCCAGTCCTTTTTGAGTTCTTTGTCTTGAAATGATTCCCTGCATTTGTCCACATTTGACCTTAATGAGTAAAGGAGAAAAGAGGAAAAGGTGTGCTTAAACGACGAATCAGACAGCGACGCCGAGTGCTGAATTCCCATCCATGGCAGCTCAATAGTCTCAGGCATCGCAGATGATCCACGCAATGCAGACATTTTGTCTGTGTTTTTGTACGCCGGCGTCGCCACAGACAGTGCCAGCGCGCAGACTCCAGATAGGTCAGGCCGCGCGAGACGGTACATGACACCTGTGCGAAGCACGCCGCGTGGCATGAGGCCAAGGTCAGGCGTGGTGTCTGGGTATTCATCGCTGTCGTGTGCCTGCACTCGCACTCCTTTTGCAGTGCATACCAACATAGTAACCTTGAGTTTGCGGCTGTCCGAAGGGCGGCGGTGTGAATGGAGCCCCCTGGGTGTTCAACTGCTGCACCGAAGTGCTTGGGTGTCGCCGAGCATGGGCCTAAATTTCGATCAGTGTTAAGTCATTGAGCATGCACCCCAAACCGGGCCATGAGCGAGAAGAACGGCAGTGTAGCATAGGAAAAGAGGAGTACAATATGTCGGCGAATGTCGGAACAGAGTATCGGAAATGAACAGTTAGACTCCACGTTGCATCCACGTGTTCCTCTCCTCGCGCACGGATCCAGATTGCAAATAAGTCTGCGCTCTTGGAGATGTCGATGCCGCGGCATCTGGGATGAGGCTGTGTCGTGCTCGCGCTGTCATAAAAGGCGCAAGAGGTGTTTTTAAGCAGCGAAAGCGGTGTGATGATTGACTACCTACCGGCGTCGCTGGAGGCAGCGATGCTTGGATCAATTGCTGAGACTGTTATTTGGAAAGGTTGAGATCTATTCTGACGGGTGGTTGCACAATTTAGAGTAGGTCGTTTGACGCCCACCCTCCCCGGTGCGTACATTCACTCCGGTGTTCACAATGCCAATTCCAAACTTTGTCCAACGTTACTCCGCATATTTTTCACTCCGCCGTGCGGCTCCCACAACTTCACCTCAGTGCGAGAGTCCCAGTACCATGAGTTCCGTGCGGATAACACCTGGGCTACTGCGGTTTCACTCTCAAGATTTTTCACAGACAAAGATACAACATGATGGCCTCTCGGCGAGGTAGTGTCTTCTTGGCTTACAGTTAATCGACATTTTCCAACACACGGACCTAATGTGTCCGTCTGCTATTCGCAGGGCTGCCATGCTAACATCTCATTTTCGACTTTCCATTCAATCACGCGAGGCAAGGTTTCACAATAATTATAGCCCCTCTCCTCGCTTCAAATTCAATCCACCTAGGTGGCGGGCCTACTCCGACTTGAGGATAGGTCTGGACAGTCATGATCTAGACACGATTCAATGAGCACCAATAAAATCCACTTTCGTCATTCTGACTTCATTCAGAGCTGGGATGTAATCACAGCGGCCTACGGGCGACGCTCCTGAAGTCGTTCTGGTGCGTTGCTGTGCGGTCCCCAATACATATTTTCGTCATGTCTCGCCCCGGTATTCGCCCAAAACCTCACGCGCGAAGACATCCCTGTTTCCCTACTCTCTGGTATCCACCCAATTTTTACAACGTTTTAGCCACTTGAATGGTCGGTTCTGTTGTTTATCCCGATGTACATTCTACGAGTTCAAAATTAAAATTAAAATTCGTTGAACCGCGCTGGATCTGGGATCTAATCAACTGAATGCCCTCAAATTCATATTCCTTGCATACAGCTAACTCCTCTACGCCGGAGCGAAGCGAAGGCATATCATGTTGATTTCAATGGTACAGTACAAAGAATCGCCGGACAACCCGTCCGTCTTGCACGTGCGTCACTGTCATAGTGAGCTATAAAATCCAGAAAAATTCACCACAGTCCTTTTTGAACATTCAAGTTGGTATCTGACCTTTGAGGAACAATAGGAGCACCCAAGCTGCATGAAGTGGAAAAAGGGAGTCAAAAAGGGTAGAAAAAGGGTGGAAAAAGGGAGCTTCGGACGGGGGGTTTCACACCTGGCCTTTTTCACGCCCTTTTTCGTGCCCTTTTTTTTTCAATTCCCCCAGAATTGCATGTAGGACCCTGTTTTTTTCGTTGTTCTATCCTTTTTGTACTTCTAATTGAAAAAGGGGAAAAAAAGCGGGCAAAAAACGAAGAAAATGGCAAAAAGGGCGAAAAAGGGCGCGAAAAAGGGCGTGAAAAAGGCTGGGTGTGAACGACCCTAATCACAGTTTCTGCCACTCGACTCTCGAGATCTAGACCTTTTCGACGACGTCAACGGAAGAGCTCGACAAGTGCGTGAGAGACTCCTGAAGGTGTAACACGGTGATTGACGCCCTTGCGGCCGACAGAGCGAGAATCGCAGATCTCGAGTCCCAAATCTTAGGTCTCGAGCGCTCCCTTACCACTTTGCGAAAGGAAAGGGATCTATCACAAACGAGGCTTGATTCGTACACCTACCCGGTCTCGAACCTACCGAACGAAATTGTGGCAGAGATCTTCACTGTTCACTTCTTGCCACCCTACCCACTCCGACCACCGTTCAGAGGACGGCTCTCTCCGAATGTCCTCACCCAAATTTGTCGCAAATGGCGAGAGATCGCTCTCGCCTGCCCCGCACTCTGGCGAGCTATACCACTACCCTCCTCCGACTGTGACAGCCCTCAATTTTTGGAAATGTCCGAACGGTGGCTCAGTAAATCCGGGTGTGGTCCACTTTCCATCGAAATCGATGGAATTTTCTCCCCATCGCCAGAGCTTCTTGCGATCCCCTATCGTGTACGCTGGGAGTATCTAAGACTTTGTTATGCCCATCATCGACCACCTCTCGGCACCCTCGAAGGTCCAATGCCTCTTCTCCGTCGCCTGGAATTAATCGGGCACTGGGGCGGCAGCCTAATCACCGGAGACGAAGCTCCCCTGTTGCGCACTGTGATTATCCGGGATGAATCGGACCTTTCGAGCATGGTAATGCCATGGGTCCAACTGACCTCGCTGACCATCGAGCTAGTGTTCATACACGAATGTGCCCCAATCTTACGGCAGGCATCCAACTTGATTTCCTGCGCGCTGGGCGTCATTGGTGAATCGCGGGTCGACGGTGAACTCCCGGATATTCGCCTTCTTTTCTTGAGAACCCTGCTCATTTCAAACCCGCATGGAGAACCCATCACAGGGCTTGTTGAGGCTCTGGTGGTTCCTCGCCTCCGCACCCTCCAGATGCCGAAGCAATTCCTCGGGGAAGAACCAATCGAGGCGCTTGCGTCATTTATTTCCAAGTCCGCTTGTACGCTGAAGTTGCTGCGTATCTCAAGCGAGTACCCTCGAGTCAATGACCTACGGCTCTACCGCAACGAATTTCCATCCATCAAGAAGATAGAATTCAGGAAAGAGAAACCTCTCAAAGACGATGACTGTACGTTGCCTGGTCCTCTTCTCAAGACACTGGACTCACTAATTTTTTGTTCCACATGCAGAGAGTGATTTTATGTCGGAAAGAATGATTGCTATGCCTCTTCATATTATTTCGTATTGCTCAGAACTCATCATTATTTATGTGCAGTCGAGAATCTGTTACAATGGCCTGTCTTTGTATCCCAAATATGTCACTTTCTTTGCAATGCCGGTCTTGGAATTGGGGTTCAGGCGGCCAAAATCATGCCTGTGTGTGTGATATTAATCCGACGATCTACACGGTTTCTGTCTCACGCAGGACCGACTGATATGCGAGTGACCGGAGCTAAATAAGCGCTAATAGTTCGATCATTTTCACTCCTGTATTATACCGGGATACTTCCTCAAACCGGCGTTCCTAAGTGGGACCATGCCGTGTAATTCTACCTACCTACCAAGCTCCTGGATTTTCACGTGTTCAAGCAGCAGGACCCGTCTAATTTACATAGTTGTTACCTCGAACCTGCTGCCCCCGGCGAGAGTTAACTGTTCCAATGGCTCATCGGCTGTGCTATTCCCCCATATGTCCATCTCCTTTCGTTTTTCCTCTGCTCTTGCACTTTCTTTAACTCCTTTTGTCCTCAATTTCCAGTGACATCGGACACCGCCTCTTCTCTTCACTTGGGCTTTAGGCCCATTTCTCCGCATGGCAGAACGAGTTCGTTTCGCCACTCCGGGGGGTTTAATAATGTTATAATTCTCCGCAAATTTCGTCTGACCCACTTACAGCGCTTTTCATATTTATAAGGAAGATTTCAGGTCAGTTTGTACTGGGCATCTAGATATTTCTGAAAGCATTGTAGCACTTTCCAAGCTCCGTCTCCATGTGCTCCAACCTTTCAAAGCATTGGTGCGTGCCGCTTTGGCTCATCCGTCGCAGGAAGGTTCTCTGCACGCAGGACGAATAATCAAGTCCCCGCATCACCATTAAAACAAAGATTTCGTTTGACTGACCAGCTTTCCTTCTGAGGCTGACAACCGACCACCATCCCCAGGCGATCATTCGTGTCAAATAGACTTGAATCATTCGTTGGGCACAAGCATATCTTACATCATTGCAATCCTTTTCAAGAATTTCGCGGGGGCCGACGGCCTGTGTATTTTTATACGCTGCAGCACAACCTGTACCTCCATGGTCTCACCACTCGTCCGAGCTTCGGCTCGCCTCGGATTCGCCTGACATTTATCCCCTAGGTTTTTTCTTTCTTTCTGAAGCACTGTGACCGCAAACTACAGTGCGGTTTCAACCAAGGCTCATCATTTCCTGAGATTTTTTGCGCGGCTTGGGTTCACTGGTCAACACACTTGGTCGTAATGAAACATACTCAAGAATCCCACTCTTCAAGCCCAAGGTGATCAGCACCAAATACACCTGATGGAGACCCGCCTGCAGAGAGGACATCAAAGCCGCAGTGGGTGTGTTCAGTGTTGCGAGTTTTAAATTTTATTTGGAAACTCTTTTTTATGGGGGAGAGATGGACACCCCAGATACATACACAACGGAAATAATTAAAGGGTGTTACCAAAGTCGAATGGGAGGAGTGCCGACTCTATGAAATTATCCACCTGAAAAAATAAAGATAGTTGCCTGCGGAAGCAAATATATTAGTTCAATCTAAATTCGGGGCGCCCTGGAAAGGCATTCATCCAACTTGAAAGATGCGCGGCATTTGAATCACGACAAATGGAGGTTCCTAAATCGGTAAGAGAAGTAGTGTTGAAATGATGGGTCGAATCTACCGCGAGACCAAGAAAAGGAACTCTCTGGGCCAGGCTGTGGGGATGATCGTGAACCTTGTAACGAGTTCTCAACAAGGTTTTAGATTTCGAGCGCAAGATAAAATCTACCTGCTGAAGAACCACTGAAAGGTGGGTTTCTTCTAAAAAAAGTCTGTCTGTGGGCAGCTATAGACACTGGTAATCAGATCACCATGCAGCGAATGGCCCGTATAGGTCGATGGACTAGGTATACCTTCCAGCTCGTTAATGCGAGATTGCAGATGGAACACAACATTTCCTAGTTCCATAGTCCGAGGACAAGGATGAGACCGTTCTGTAAACTTGTGTGGAATATTTCCGCACATGGGGAAGATACATTCAAGGACGGCTAAGATATATGGATCTCAATTTGCATTACCCCGGCCGTCGCATGTCCAGAAAAGTTAGTAAGCAATCGATGTCAAAGGAAATCGGGCTGCGCTCGCGATTTTAAGGGGTCTTCAGCCGATCGAGTCAGCAATTGGGGTGGGAGAGTAGCATACCGCATCACAGTGCTCAGCTATGTGACCTTCTTGGTTGTGTTCGCTCCGACATCGTTCTGTCGGTAGAGTGTAAACTGAGTTGAAACTGAGAGTCATGCCAGTGAGCTCTAGACTCGCGTCGCATGATCATTATAATAGGGCCCGAGTGATGTGCTGGGCTACAGTAAAGGGGTAGTATGGGTTGGGTGAGAATGATACTAAATCTGAATCTGAGCGAGCCCGAGCCCTAGTCTAAAATAAATCTGGAGTGAATTCGAACTTTCACAGCGCTGGTCCAGGTTTTTGCATTTTCAAGTTGCTTCTCGCAAGCGAGCAAGGGAGAATTGAAGTAGACGCTTCAAGCAAGGACTGAGTAATACAGGAGGCTTGTGCCCACCCCACGAGGCGTCGTCGTGTCGGCGCAGAAAAGGGTGAGTGGGATGCACCGCAGCGCACCAACTCGGAACCTATGCCTTTACGCGCGTCGCGAATTTTGGTGTAGAGTTCAAACTGCTGAACGATTAGACCTCGGTGGTGTGCGCCTGTGCTGGGAAGGGTGGATGCTGAGATACAGCCTAAAAATACCGACACAATTATCAGGGCTGAAGAAGTGGGTGATGAACGCACCGAGGGAACGGAACAGCAGATTACTCAGACTCCAACGGGGACCGTTGGGAATAAATTTCTTTCGAGTTGGCTGTCGCAAGAGAGCGAGAGACTCGAGAGCGTCAAGAGCGTCATCGGTCGCTCAAAAGAGCAAGAGATACCCCATAACACATAGCCCATAACCCATAAGTCAATACAGGACGAGTTCCGCGTCCGATTCAGACAGATACCCCAGGAAACGGTGGTAGAGGTCGGGTACCCATGGCCACTGCACCAGCTCTGGACCCAAATATTTAAATTGGATGCACAGGTTCGGTCTCGTCCTCAGCCCTCAGCCGTCTGGATTATAGATTATGGATACTGGTATGGGACCGGCGGCTGCGTGTGCGTGACAGCCTTGCGTGGGCTTCGCAGTAGCTTCAAGATGCAGACTCCCGAACTCCCGAACTCCCGAACTCCTGAAAAGAACCGAACTGCACTGGGACGTGGACTGAAGAGCGGGGGAAAGAAGGGAAGAACGAGGAGAAGAAGGGAAGGACGAGGAGACGAGACGAGTTTCAAGAATGAGAAGGTTGAGCTCGTTTTGATTATAATTCTGGTGGCTCGGAGGGTCGAATTTAGCGATAGAATTAGCTATAGCAACTAGATATAGCGATTCACAGCCTGGTATAAGTACGTCTGGAGTTGTCCTTATTAAGTTGTGCCCCCTGGGAGTCGGGGTGAGAACGAGCCTGAATCTGCGATCCCACGTCCGAGTCTACAGTACATCCGAAGCGAAGAGTGCCGGGATTTTTGTATTTTATCGAGTTGTACAACAAAACCGCTCGCTTCGACCGAGGACCGCGATCCTATTTTGATTTCCGATTCCGATTCAGCCTAGGCATGCGCGCAGAAGCAGAAACGGAAATCGAGAAGATAGAAAAGAGCGAGTGTGTGAGGAGTGGTGAAGAGTGAGGTGAGGTTCGAGTCCGTATGGTCAGAAAAACTCGCGTCAAAGAAGAAAAAACGAAAAGAAACAAAGGATGATTGTTGTCGGGACTCGGACTAAGCTGAGGCTCGTAGCGGGAGAGATCTGAGGCTTTCTGTAATTGATTGAGAGGCACGCATGTTTGAAATTTGATTCAAGGCGGTAGTACTACCTTCGTACAACAAGTCGCCCATCCCTATTAGATATATCCACCCTATATAATCTTGACTCTGAAACAAGGACCACGTATTAGCAGTCCCGCTGACTTCAAGTCGGACCTTCATCCCCATCAAGCGCACAGGAACAGATCTACGAGCTCGGAATCGCTCCAGATTACAATTGCAAGAGAATGAAATTATTATGCAAATCGTCACAGTCAGAATGAAGCCGCGAATGATTGTCGGGCATGATTACTCTGTTGCGACAACTTGTCCCCGCCGTCCTGCCCCTCAGTTAAACCGCTCAATGCCCATGAACACTTCTACGTAGGTGCATGGGGAGCCTCGTAGGTGCCCGATATCCGGAGTCCGTGTATGGATGTGGTTGCACAAATACCAAAGTCCCCACGGTGATCATGATGGCCATGGCTATGCGAGCACGCATCTAGGTGGTCGGGTGCGAGAAATTAGAATCCCATTGAGTTGCTATCTATGTCAACGTCCGCCCTCTTTTTATAAAAGGATGGAATTCTTCTATCTGCGCCGTGCGGGCATCTGGCCGGATCCACCCATGACTTGGAAACCGGGGTTCATTGTCGGTTGTTGTGTTGGATTGTTGTGAAATGGCCTCTAGAACCATTATTATTTAAGTCATATTCTCCAGAGTTCTCGTTGTTCAGCTTTGAAACAGTCATTACTGTTTATATGCGCAGTCCTCAGCCTTAGATGAATCCCCGGCTTTATTCGGTCCCTAATCATGCCTTGAGTTCAAGAACGTTCAAGCCTTACAGCTACTATTTATGCATACATTACCGAAATTGTCCATCGCATTGAATTTCGCAAGTGCAATTAGGCTAGACTGCAACACCGGTGATTTGTTGGAGTTCAAATCGGTTGAACTTCAGCCTGCGGTTTTACAGTATAACTACTATGTAACAACTTAAACATTCACTCTCTCGGCATGCGAGGCTGTGCATCAACAGCACGATGTCTTATGGCAGGTGAACAACTTCCAGCCGCAGCTGGACGCGGTGGAAAGGAACCGCCGAAGATCAGACATTACTTAAGCTGTGACATCAGCAACTTGACAAGTCAGCTTTTCCGTAGCTTTTTTGGCTTTTTTAAGACGAAAAGCCAAAAAAGTCGAAAAGCTGTTGGAGCTTTTTTAATCTGAGTCCGTTTGTTTAGAAAAGTTGAAAAAGCCGCGATAAGACGAAAAAAGCTCCGGTAAAAGGTACTAAAAAGCTCTCGCAAAACACACAAATGACGCGTAAAAATAATATATTGAGCACATTTACATACACCAGTAAGTAACCAGACACGTATCCACCCATTGCCATCCACAGCATGCAGCAACATACAAAGAGGTGCGGCAATGCACCACACTGGTCTGCGGGCGACCCCAGTGCTGCGGCTTGCTGCACCTCCCGCACGCGTACCATACCTAGTAACGCGCAGTCAATAGAAGTCAAGCAAGAAAATGAATGAATACCGTGCGTGGGCCACACACAGGTTGACGGGCCCATATGCTAAGGTGTCGTGGAACATTATGGAGTAGGTGGCCGAGGCACACAGCATCAGGGCGACGAGACACGACCAGAGAGGTTACTGCCAAGGCCGCAATGGACGGAAGCGGGGGGGACGACACGCTGGTGAGGAAGCGGAGAGCGTTAGTGGGTGTCACCAACGTAAGCTGCAAGCACGTACCGGTCACATATCTTTAAAGCGATCACCGTGATACCAAAACCCACTCCGCCATCGCCGAAGTACTGTTGTGATTGACGCAATGTAGTTTGAGAGACGAGAGTGAAGTGTGTTGAAGTAGGTTTGAGCCATGAGGCATCTTGGAGCTTGAGGTAGCCTTGAAGCTTGGGGTCTCTTGAGACTTGAGTAGTGCCCGCCAGCAAATAGCAGCTATACTTGATGAATGAACGCCAGGTATTGAGGAGCCGGAGCGGGAACAGATCAGATCCAGGCAGGTTAGAATATTGAAGAGTAACCTCAGATGTGGAAGGATGAGGGAGGGAGGGAGAAAGGAAGCGGGGGAGCGAGCGAGGAGCGAGTGTCGTCGTGGTGGGAAGGAAGAAACATCAACATGGGCGCCCATCATTCGACGCTGATTCGTCGATCAATCAGTCCACGTGCATCGGCTATTGACTTAGCCGTTTTACCGCTGGCACTCGCCTCACTGACAGACTGTTCTGCGCTCCTCTGTCTAATTCCTACTCTTCCATTCAGGGCAATGGTTTCAAATGATCTGCAAGCTATTTCAAAGCATTTTTAATCAGTTCCGGGCATAAATCCCGCTGACTCCCTCAACCAGTCGACTTTGGGTCCAACTTGAAAGGAGGTTGACTTTAGCGGAATGTCCACTATTTTGATATCATTTCGGCATCTTCTATCATTCTACAGCATGTAATCAACTGCATCGAAGAGTTTTGGTGTCAAAAGTTTCGAAAAGTTGAAAAGGGCCGTAAGCCAAAAAAAGCCCGATAAAAAGGACCAAAAAAAGTCAAAAAAAGCTCGAAGCCCAAAAAAGTGCGAAAAGCCGCGAGAAAAGTGCTTGTCAAGTTGCTGATGGATGAGATCCGTAACGGTGGCGACGGCATGTCAGACTCAGTGCAGCGGGCAGCAATGTTGGTTGCGGTGGGAAGTAGAGAACCAACTACCAAAAGAATTGTTTGCTGAAACACTGAGTGTGCCAACTCATGGGCAAAGAAGGTCAGGAGAGGGTGACGCGTCTACGGGCGCCGAATGGGCATCAAAGATCAATTCATTAATCAATTCACGGCATCTGGCATCTGACATTGCGGCGCTAAGAGTTTTGTATAAGACTATCATCAGTATTTGTTCTTTCAAGCCCCATCATACCGTCCGGTATAAATGGCAAACACAGAAACTGTGAGGAAATCCTGTGTTATCCTATTCTGACCTGACTGACTGGAAGCAGGACAACCCTAATATTCCTTCCGAGGACTCCGAGGGGGAGTTAGTCTCTGGGCAGAGTGTGGCTAGAAATATGGTGGGTTTCTGAAGTGAAGATTAGATACTGACTGTATTGAATTACTGTATTGAATTATGTAAAACAGGAATCAAATGTGGATGTGTCTCAAATCAACTCTCAAAATGTTTCACTTTCAGAACCCGTTACGATGGATTCTGAGGACAATGACTTTGAGGATTTGGTGAGTACATACATGAATTTCATTCATGCCACGAAGCTAAAGCTCTTTATAGGACTCTGGTTCTGATAATAATCAAGTACAGAATTTGGATCTGGTGGGTGCACAAACAGAATGGATTACCGGAAAGCTGGAATTACGCTGCAGGATTGGAGAAATTCAGAAGACATTGCAGCAGTGCAAGAACTTATAGAGCAGACTCAAGAGGATCCAGATATGCCAAGACATCAACAGCTGTTGGGGGCACTTTTTATTGAGAGATATAGGGAGTCAGGCAACTTGAATGACCTGGAAAGCTCTGTGAAGCATTTTCAGGTGGCACTGGATATGACATCGGAAAAACACTCTGATCGAGCTCATGCACTTCAAAACTTGGGTGTGGCCCTTACAGATCGTTATCAAAGGCTAGGAGACCTGAAGGACCTGGAGGCTGCACTGAAAATCAAGCAAGAGGCAGTAGACTTGACTCCCCCAGGACATCCTGATAGAGCAGGCTGGTTGCAAAGTCTTGCTGTATCATTCACAGATCGATATAAGAGGCTGGGTGACCTGAAAGACCTCGAGGCTGCACTGCAAACAGATCAGGAGGCAGTAGACCTGACTCCACCTGGACATCCTGATCGAGCCGGCCGATTGCGAGATCTTGCTGTATCATTCACAAATCATTATCAGAGGTTGGGTGACCTAAAAGACCTTGAGGCTGCACTGCAAAACAACCAGGATGCAGTGGACCTCACTCCACCTGGACATCCTGATAGAGCAGGCCGATTGCAAGCTCTTGCTGTATCATTTACAGATCGATATAAGAGGCTGGGTGACCTGAAAGACCTGGAAGCTTCACTACGAACAGATCAGGAGGCAGTAGACCTCACTCCACCTGGACATCCTGATCGAGCAGAGCAATTGCGAGATCTTGCTGTATCATTCACCAATCATTATCAGAGGTTGGGTGACCTGAAAGACCTCGAGGCTGCACTGCAAAACAACCAGGAAGCAGTGGACCTGACTCCACCTGGACATCCTGATCAAGCAGGTCGACTGCAAGGTCTTGCCATATCATTCAGAGATCGATATCAGAGGCTGGGTGAACTGAAGGACCTGCAAGCTGCGCTGCAGAAACATCAGGGAGCAGTAGACCTGACTCCACCTGGACATCCTGATCAAGCAGGTCGACTGCATGGTCTTGCTGTATCATTCACAGATCGATATCAGAGGCTGGGTGAGCTGGAAGACCTGGAAGCTGCACTGAGGGCAGATCAGGAGGCAGTAAACCTGACTCCACCTGGACATCCTGATAGAGCAGGCCATTTACAAGCTCTTGCTGTATCATTCACAGATCGATATCGGAGGCTGGGTGAGCTGAGGGACCTGGAAGCTGCACTGCAAATAGATCAAGAGGCAGTAGACCTGACTCCACCTGGACATCTTGATCGAGCAGGCCGACTTCATGGTCTTGCTGTATCATTTGCACATCGATATCAGAGGCTGGGAGGCCTGGAGGACCTTGCAGCCATCCAGACTCACTATAATGACTAAGGATCCCCAGGGGTAGAGGTATACCTCCCAAGGTCAGAGGTAAGGTACAAGGAGGTAGGGGTAGAGGTCAAGACATTTTGAAACCTCCCAAACCTTTGGCATACCTTGACAGGTCTGGAGGTACCAAAAGGTATGGCCAATCTGTGGTCCCAGCTTACTTTTTGGAGGTTGAAATGCAAATTTTCTGGTTATGGAGCAACCTCAGATTTTATATTTATGATTGATTTGTAATAGCACCTAGTATCCTTTCAATTTGTACAGTTGTCAAACCATGTGACCTTTTGTTGAGGTCAGTAAGCTTTTTGGTTTAAGCCAATTAACTTCTTCTCAGTACATTAGAGTCTCAAAAGAGATTTGTTTAGACTGCAAACAGCAAAGTAAATGTTTCTGATGAATATCAATCAACATTTATGCAAGAATGGCTGAGGACCTTTCAAGGTAGACCTCTGAAGGTTGGGAGACAGGTATTAGAGGTATACCTCCAAGGTTTGGGAGGTAAGGTAGAGGTATACCTCCTAGAGGTCAGAGGTTTTGGAGGTAGAGGTAGAGGTTAGCCCCACCGTACCTCTACCTTTACCCCTGGGGAACCTTAATAATGACTCCTTTCAGCTTCCTACTTTAGAACCTGAAAAATCATGGGAGTATGCCCTCTCTTGGGCAAATTTTGCTGCAGAATTCCAGCCAGGTGATTGTATCCGTGCATTCAATGCAGCCTTTGATCTACTCCCTGAAATATTGTGGATTGGCCATTCCATCCCTGTGCGCCATGATGCCATTCACAGGCTTGATATTTCTGCTGCAACTTCAACTGCTGTGCGAACATGCATTGATCTCTCAAAATTCCATGTGGCTGTAGAATTTCTTGAGCAAGGACTTGCCACTATTTTTCAGCAAATACTCCAACTGAAGACAGATGTTGATGCACTCCCACCTGATCAGGCTAGGAAGTTCTCAGAGCTATCTTCAAAGCTTTACAGTGGGCAGTTCACAGACCCTACAATCAGCATTGTTGAAGACAGGAAGAAATTGCTGGATGACATTCGCAAACAGCTAGGCTTTGAATATTTTCTTCATCCAAAATCCTATGATGTTCTTCGCCACGCAGCGCAAGGAGGACCTGTCATAATCCTGACCAGCCACAGAGCTCATTGTGATGCAGTAATCCTCTGCAATCCAACCTCAGACCCAGTCCATGTTCCACTCCCAACTGTCACACTAGACCTGCTCAAATCACAACGAGACATGCTGAAATCCTTGCTTCGTTACTGCAATGTTCGAAACCGAAGCCAATCGTCATCCTCCAGACTCTTTGCCTGGTGTGAACAATTTGCTCACAAATCAACTCAGGAATGTTTTCAAGATCTATTGAACTGGCTCTGGATCAATGTCGTGACCCCTGTTTATGATGGTTTGAAAGCAGTCAGTGAAAATATGTGGTCCCTCCTTCACAACTAATCTTGTTCTTTAGCGGGGTATTTCCCATGGCAGGCTCTGGTGGCTGCCAACAGGTGCATTTACAGGACTGCCATTGCATGCAAGCCCACCAACAGACGAATTTATCCATTCATATACAGCAACTCTAGGATCCCTCTTGGATGCTTATAAAAAAATATCTCATGCCGCACCCAAATTGGCGGTTATTGGAGTTACACACACTGATTTCAAAAGAAGTAACTCGCTCAAAGGTGTAGAGCTGGAAGTTAACAAAATTCTCTCTGTCGCCAAAGACTCTTATATTCAGTGCCTTGTCGGAGAGCAAGCAACAGTAGATGCTGTGAAACTTCAGCTGCAAGATTGCTCCTGGGTTCATTTGGCTTGCCATGGATATCAAAATCTCGAGTACCCGACGCAAAGCCATCTTCGGCTTTATGAAGGCAAGTTGGAATTGGACACAATTCTTCGCATGCCTCTGCCCAATGCGCAGTTTGTCTTTCTCGCTGCATGTCAGACAGCCATGGGAGATGCCAAACTGCTGAATGAATCATTTCATCTGGGTGGTGGATTCATTACTGCAGGTTTCCAAAGTGCAATTGGAACCCTGTGGTCTATGAATGACAGTGATGGTCCGACTGTTGCAGAGATTGTGTACTCTCATCTTTTTCGTGAAGGTCAACAGCCCACACATACTGATGCAGCAGAGGCTTTACAGCTTGCAGTCAAAGAGCTGAAGAGTAGAAATGTTCCTTACGAACGATGGGTACCATTCATTCACATTGGAATCTGATATTAGTATATTATAATTAGTTTCCTGTGACCTTCTGAGCCTGTTCATTCATGCCATTTTATAGTAAGCTGATCTCAAGTAAATTGAACTTGAACCATGCAGATACCACTGGATGAGTATTTGTTGAAAGAATTTCCCCCCACTCAAACTAGTGTAGGGTATGCATTCATTTCTGTTTTCTTGAAATATTCCACTCCTCAGGGTGTGCCTTGGCCCTTGAGAAAGAAGGAATATTCATCGAAATTGAAAGACGCACAGCATGAATCATAGCAAGCGGAGGTTCCTGGAAATTGGCAAGAGAAGTAACGAACCTGTGGAGAAGATCGCGAACCTTGTCACAAATGGTCAGCAGAGTGTTTTTTCGAGTCCAAAACAAATATACCTGCTGAGGAACTGCTAAAAGGGGTGATTTCTTCTAGAAAGGTCCGTCAATGGCCGGTCATGAACACAGATGCATAGAGATCGATATACTCAGCATACTTACTCTCCAGGTCGTTAATTCGAGAACACGGCCTTGTCGAGTTCCATTTTCCGGAACGAGGACGAGACCGTTCTGTGAACTTGTGTGGATCACCTTTCAGAACCCGCTTACACACGGGAATGGGGGTAAATTGCGGGATGGTTAAAATTAATCGTCCAACTTATTCGCATTGCATGTCTTGAAAAAGAGAATAGTCAGTAAGCAAACTATGTCGAAAGAAATGGACTGGCCCCGGCACAACAACGGCAAAATCGCAGGGGGCATCCTCGCGACCCTCGCCGTCCTCATAGCGCTCCTCCTCACCGTGCTCTTCATCTGCCGGCGCTCCAAAAACTCGAGGACGCAATAGCGCAACCGCGTCGGTGGTTTGACGTGGCAGCAATATCATGAGGCTCCTCCCACCCCCAATACGGTGGCGAAGTTTGCCCCGCGGGCGTCGGAAAATGCAACGCGGGCGTGGGGACGGGGATGGGGCTGGTCTACTTGGTCCCGCCGCTCGTGGGGTACGACTATTGTCAGGATATCAAGGCGCCGTTGGCTGAGCTGGTGAAGCCACTTTGCGTGCGCAAGCCCCGGATGTGGTGTTGTTGCGGGGCATAAACGCCAGGGGCCGCCAGGTCGAAGTAAGGAAAATGGTGTGTGGCCTCTTGATTGTGGTTTGAATGTGTAACTTGCAACTCCCGAGCTAGGATGAGTACCGCTCACAAACGACCGAGCGAAACATCGTTCCCCCGCTTTCCACGAATCATTTCACGCTTCCAAGAACCGTTTTCCGCGCTTTCCTCCAACGAACGTTCTTATACGACGTGTAACGTTTCTCCAAATGAATTGAATTGAATCTTGCTTATTGCTTACTGCTGTGGCGGAAACGCACGGTCGACAGGAACGGCTCTATCTTGCCGATCACTCGGACCGCGGTGCGGTGGGCTCAGCCTTCTCGTTCATGGATTCGGAACTCGTCTCGTCTTGTTTATCTCCCCGCCGTTCTTCCGTCCGTGTTTCAGTCCCAGTCCCAGGGCCATTCAGTTTCGATTCAAGAGCTCAATCGAGTTCTCTTACATCCATTTCTTCAGCCTCGCCAGTTGTATCTGCGTCTTCGTCCTCATCCAACACCACCCAGTACCGGTACCGGTATCCACCCACAAGCGCCGTCGAATTGACTCCAGAATCTACGTGCGGTTTCGGCGCGCGTTTCTGCGATCATGTGTCCACGCCCCGGACTCAAACTCAAGCTTGAACGCAGATCTCGGCGGCCTCCGGCCATCCTTCACCCGCGTCCCAGCTCCGGCACAAGCCAAGTCGGCAAGACGTTTACCAGGCCTGTGAATCACTATATCTAAAGCTAAATTCGAGCCTTCGAGCACATGAATCAAACTCCAACTCAAAACCAGAACCACGCTGACGTGCTAGTGCAGGTTCTTTAAATCCTCACTCTGAATCGTCACTCGCCTCCGGAAATGCTCAAGAGACGGCCTCGTATGTGTGTATGTCTCATTTAAGCAAATTCTCAGAACTGAGAAGCGGAGAAAAAAGACAGTGGCATATCAACGGGGCTGGTACGTGAACTTTGTCTTCGGACTGCGGTGCGGGGAAAAAAACTCACGAGCATCTCCTCGTTCTTCCCTTCCTGCCCCCACCTTTCTTGTTCCCTCGTTCTTCAGTCCTCGTCTTGGCCAAACACCCTTTGGCCCACACACAGCCGCCGGTACCGGTCGCGGTGTCCATCCACCCAAGTGCTCAGAACCTACGCGTCGAATTTTGTTTTAGAGTCGATACGGTGCATACTCAACCGGGTAATGTGTTATGTATTTTCTCGCTCCCTCTTGACGCTCTTGACGCTCTCGCAACTCAACAAAAAGCAAATGTCCCCCCAATGCTCCGACGACTAGCATCCATCCGGGGCTAAATCTGCCAAATTCCAATCAACAAGCCGGTGCGCTCAGCTAAAAACATTTGGAAATAGGCTTCCCTCTTCCCTCCCTTCGAGCTGCTGCCCACACTCCCCTCGCGGCCTCTTCCTCTCTTTCCTATTACCTACCCGCCTCCCGGGTTCCGTCGCGTTCTACTCAAGATATAAGCCAGAGCTGAACCAATCACTCTAACTCCTCATCTGTCGAAGGAGGAGGAGGACTATATCTTCACCAACCAAACTATCTACTCTGGATTTCAGTTCAACTTTGGTTTTTGGTTTTCGGAGTCGGGAGCGTTCGATTCTCTCCCTTCCATTCATGACTCACCACTCCCCAACGCAGGCTCGACCTCCTTGCTCCTTGCTCCCGTATACAGGTTCTGTCGGTCCAAGCTTTTCTCGGAAGAGCTGTGTAATTTATCCCTCTCGTATGTATCTCTCCTCCCTCCGCTTTAGTCACGGGCTCGTAACACCTCAATCCCGACGTTCCCTTCCCTCAGTCCAGCAATACGCCATCCAGTACCTTGCCATGCGTGATCGTCCTCGTCGCCCATGGCCAAGTTGCGCGTTCACTTGCGTGCGCACGACGAAGCCGCCGATGCCATGGGAGAATAGCAAAATTTATGCCTCGCGCCCTCTTGGTGTTGCTTTCTCTCTGGCTGGTTTCCTGTGCAAGACCGGCACTTTTGAGTTGCCCGAAAGAGGTACTGTGGAGTAAGGTACTAGTATGAGCATGGGTAAGCGGTGGAAGCGACACGGCGGCCGCAGCAAAAGCGGGTTGGAGGGTTCAGACTTGACTTGGCTACATATTGTGGTATGTATCGTCTTAGACCTGACAATGGCATGTTCGCAAGCCGCGGCGGTGGGGAGCGCGAAAATCAGACCTGGATTTGGACTTGGGGGAGAGGAGAGGAGAGCTACAAGTGGCTACCAAGCCAAAATGAAATTTAAGCATAACAATAATGCGCAGGTTTGAGAATGAACTCGAACTTGGAACGAAAACAAGGACATACCCATGCCTTCATTTAAATTATTTTTCTTGCGTATTTGCATGCGATTGAACTCCTGCCTGAAGTTCAATATTCACATTTACAAGATCGTCTCACGGTTGTAACTGGTCGAAATTATCCCTCTGAGTCGGCGCTGAGGTCCAAGTTCAAACTCAAGCCTGAGCGAGTATCACCGAGCGCGCCGCCGGGAGCTTGAACTGGAATTTGATACAGTTCCGAGTCTGCAACAGTCAGGATCCAAGGGAAGTCTGAGGCGGATCCACTCGGCCCTGAATAATACTCGAGTAGAATTCTTCAAAGTTAATCCAAGTTGGCCAGGAACGAGGGCCCAGACTTAGACTCCAGAGATTATTATGATTCGGAATACTCGAGAGGAAGAAGAATTGCTCTGCCTACATATCATCAATATACCCAATAAGACGAGCATCTGCGATTTGTATAACTTTCGGATATCGATTACACCTCAACCGGAGTCGGAGTCGGGTGGCTCGGTATATCATAACGCTGCTGTCTTTTTCTTTTCTCTTTCCCACTCCAGCATACAGTACCTTGTGTGTCGTCGCCTACGTCCCGGTTGTGCGCTCGCTTCAGCCATCAACTCGTCACCCTCACTTCTCGCCGTACGCGTGTATACTCGCGCTTGCACACATGCGTGTGATACTAGTGCTTGCACGACGCACCCAGTTGAAGTTCGTTGCGGTTGGAAAAGCAGACGTGATTCGAGTCGATGCGCTTGTCAATGCCCGTGAAGGGAGGAGAGCAGTACGCGCAATTAAGATACGCCGATTTATCTGATTTACACTTTGTCATAGACTAAGACTAGGTAGGACTCCGACTCCGACCTAAGACTGAGAGGTGTGGTCCCGATGCAAGCATACCCGTAAATACCCCGGGCCTAGGAAGCACGCACTTTGACAATGCACTTTGAGAGTGAGCTCGTTGACGGCGGAAATACTGCAAGGGCGTAGATAGATGAGTTGAACACAGAGCCTTGGTTCTGGTATGAAATGGACGCGAGACCGAGGAAGCAGAGTACTTCCTGTTGCGCCCACAGTCATTGGCCGGAAAGATTCCACCGGCAGTACGCATCGAAGAACCCGGGCGTGGGCAGCTGGGAATCCCGAGAGAAGTTATATCACCGCGTCGTGGTTCATTCAAGAAGTCTGATTGATCTTAGAAAGGGGAAATGTCGAAATCAATACCAAGATTGTTGGGAGTGACTAGAACGTTGATATTTGGGCGAGAAGACGAAAATCAAAGATAAATTATGCGGAAGACCTTCGACTCGAGACTGGAGTTGAGTGCAATTTTTCCTGAGGTAGATGCGGAGGTGGGCGCGGACGGAGGGTGTGGGGAGGTAGGTGAATCTCAACGAGAGGGTCACTGAAGCAGGAGAGGCCGTTGACGGAGCCCGGGTCGGTGGGGCGCGGGACGGAGAGGCCATTCACAGAGATGGCGTTGTCGGCCTTTCCATCCTCCCACTTTGATTCTCGTTCTTGGAATGGATTAGGCTAAGACGATAGCAAACTAATGCACAAGAATTGCGGTACTCGCACACAAACGAAATAAAAGTAACAAGGGATGGGAAAGTAACAAGTGTTATTGAGGAGGCGTCGCATCCGAGCCTTAAAAACCGCTGGTGCACGGAAATCTCTCGGTGGAGGACATGGTGGGCGTCGGGATGGTAACGGCACAGGTGCTCTGTACGTCCTGTGTGCTTCTCGCGAGGCTGGGTCGCACGCTGCCCGCTAGCAGGTGCGTCTTCGCGGGGAGGATACGGGGGCGGCGTAGGCGATGATGAAGAGATAAGGGTCGACTTGTGCATGCGGATGCTGGTGCGCGACAGGCGCAGCCGGGACGGCGGGAATGCGCTGAGGATGGTCGACGCGAGCGGGAGGGTTAGGGAGGTGGCACCGGGGATGGTGAGCGGCCGGTGGTCGTAGGCTGCGACCGACGGGGTTGGATGGGCGGGAGAGAGTCGGGGTGCGCGGGGACGCGACGGAGGCGGCGTCTACATGCAGGAGTGCCAGCGTCGAATGCTGCGCGTGCCGCTAGTAGCACGGGATGGGGCGAAGGTGTGCGCCGGCATGGTGCCGAGTGTGTGGGTGTGGCACAGCGTCAAGAACGATATAGCGCCTGCGACGTCGCGCGCAGTATATCCGGCGGCGCATCGCACGGTGTTCTGGTGCTGGAGACGTTGGCCGGTGTCGCTGGTAGTCGCGACACATGGTATAAGCTGCGCTGCAGTGGGGCCGGGACGGACGGCGCGGAGGAAGGGGTGGGCGATGCAAGACGGATGGGAGATCGTGGCCAGTGCTAGATGATACCCTTCTGGCTGCGTAAGATGTGTTCGGATTAGCGCGCCGGCAGGATGCCTGGGGAGGACGTCAGTACATGCATAGTAGAAAGGAGAAACAAGAGATTTGGGAGCGGGAGAACGACGGTAGAGTATGAAGAAAGGAGGGAATGGATATAGATAGAGCGGGAAGAAACGCACCAAATTCGCGCGAAGCTGAAGACGACAGCGCTAATCCATCACAGAAGATGGAGCCGCTCGGATGGAAGCTGGATTGGGCATGAACTGAGCAGAAAGGAGGCTTAGTGGAAGCTTGCGCATAGGTCGAGGGTAGGAAAAGAGGATGTGGCAGCGTTGATCGCCGGTGCAAGCACAGCCACTGCCCAGATTCTGGGCAGTGGCTGTGCTAACTCTACTCGATCGCCGGCGCTGACTTGATACGGCCACGTGCGCGGAAACACGTCGCGTCGGCGCGGCGGAGGCGAAGAGGCGTGGGGACAGGATCAGGATGGACATACTTGAGGTTAGGATGTGTCAGAAATGGCCAGGACGACAGGTAGTATTAGTAATAGGAGAGCCGTCACTTGTTTTCGCCCCCGCGCTGCTGGTGCTGGTGCTCATGCTGGAGGTCACAATGCTGTACGAGGTGTGCGCTGTCAACGAAGCTGCGGGCGATGAAGATGAAGATGAGTAAAGAAGGGGCAGGAGAAAGGAGGAAAAAGCATGCTTCAAGTTAAACGACGAATCAGACGGCGACGGCGAGTGCTGAATTCCCATGGCAGCTCGAAATTCAGATATCTGGGTTTGCTGCACGCCATCCATTTCCATTCAACAGAGTGCAGCTCCATTCACCGGTCCGTTTTGCCACTTCTTCAGTCCCGCTAATTGTGTCTGCATCTTCCAGCTGTATCCTGCACCACCTACCTTGACATCCAATTGGGCGCAAGCCAAAGAAAATGCCCTTTGGGATGTTTTCACAAAATTCTCAGTCAGTTCCGCACCAATTGACCTGGGACCTAGCTGATTCTCATCTGCTAATCCAATCTAATCCAATCAAGACCAGTCAGCAATGAAAAAAATAGGTGAAAATATCTAATACTGGATGATCCATGTATGAAAATCACAGATAATGCAATCAAGCTTTAAAAACCATTCTCAAGAAGATAATTCGCAGCAAGCTCCTCGTCCTTGTCGCACACCAAATAGGCTTCAATCGCGGCTGGCCGAGGGAATCCAAGAGCTTCCAGCTGAAATGAGTGCGGTCACACCTAGATCTGTCCAGAAAAATGCAATCACCCACCCGCTCAATCGCAACTCTGTCCTCTCCTTAGACATTTATGACCTGAGCACTAGGGAGAGGGCCTTCCTCACCCTCGGAGTCCCCAACTGCAGCAAGAAGCTGCACAAGGACTTCAGGGTTGGCGGTGAATGCTTGTGCCATCTCGGGATTCTGTACAGCTAAAAAGCGCAGAAATGGCTCAGGGTTCTGCATTAAATGCTGCCGGAACTGCTGGAATTGTGGGTCTCGGGATGAACTGGCGCGGGGAGTGCCGAGATCGGTGCCAGCACCTGACTGTTGCTGCTGCTGCTCAAAGGGGCTGGTGAGTGAAATGATCTCATGAAGGGAGAGATGTGGCGCACTTGGAAGACGTTCTGAGATTGATCAGATGTAGAAGTGGCGGGAGCGGAGGCAGGGTTAACTTGGACTGCTGCAGCACCTTCTGCATTCAAGTGAGCAGGAATCTCCTGAAGCCAGGTCGATTAATGAGCTGGAAGAGCGATTGCCAGCAGACGTACGGTCGTGAGATACTCCACAGCACGATCGGGATTGTTGTAACTTGCGCGAAGAGCACGCTTTACTTGATCCGGCTCAAAGCCCATATTGACCATGTTGGAGATCGTAGACTGAAGTGCCTTGCCGATAGGGAAGAAACTTGGGTCGCCAAAAACATGAATGGGAGCTCCGGGTGTAGAAGATACCGGAGTTGGTGCGGAGGATGAATCAGACGGTGCAAGCGTAGCAGCAGCCAGGGTTGCTTAGGCGGTCAGCATAGAAGCAGCGGCGGTGGAAGGGGCTAAGGATGGCAGCTGGAAGCCGGAGGGGAAGATCCAGAGAAGAGTTTAGCTTTCTTTGACGTTACGATGGGAGCAGAGGAAAATCCAGTGTCCGGGGACAAAGCACACTTAGAGGGTGTTTTTGATGGCGATACAGAGGTTTGGAGAGAGAGCGACGGTGCGCGAGATGTCTGAGTTGATGTAACCGCCGCATCCACAGAAGCAGGGGATGGCATCGATGCGTTGCCATTCGTGGGAGTCGCAGTAGCGGAACAGTGTGCGGCGACGGGGGTAGCAGGAGTCATCGGAGTCGGTGTCGGTGTCAACTTGGGCTACAAAGCGAGGGTGTTTAGCGAACGCCAAGTATGTTCCGGCTGGCCCGAACACGCACCTTGGCCACTATCAGAACAAGGTAGTCCGTCTCCCTTCTGAAGCCGTATGATTCCAGGGTTTTGTCGTCCGCTAATACCCTACCTGAGTGTAGTGACCTCTAGGTGAGCGATATTTTGCGAGATGTAGCGTGCAACTTGCCAGAAAAGATGATTTTCTGTGAACTAGGAGTAAAGCCTTGCGAATGTTCGATCTTGCTCTTGATGGCTCCAATAAAATCTGTCGGCTCAGCATCGATCTACGAAGCGATGACAAAAGATTCAAGTCGTGTAGCAAGGGATGAAACTGACTTGATAGATATCCTTCTGAATCGACCTTTTTGAGATCTTCATTATGACAGAAAAGAGCTTGAAAAGACGCGGAATTAGAATCAGTGTGGAGGCGAGGAATGTGGCCGTACAGGTAGAATTGTCGCACTTTAGCCTTACGGTAGAGGGCAGTACCGGAGTCAGAAGACGGAAAAGAGACAAGGGGAAAGCTAGTCAGAAGAGGCAATACAGGTGTTGGGTGTGTTTGCCACATGCCTGCTGGTCGGCGATTCGCGGTTAATATAGGCTGAAATCTTGACATCGTGTCGCACTCCAGCCACGTTCGTTTTGGTGTCATAAAATTGCATCAAACAACCCCAGCTCAGTCAGTAGCATCTGTTGAAGACTCTAGCGTCTCGAGCTACATATTGGGCTCTCTGATAAATAGGGCAGGATGCAAGAAGCCTTCAACAGCTGTTCTTTCTATGAGAAATGTCGCACGGTCATCTTGGCGCCAATGCTTAACCTCATAAGAACGTTGGACACAAAGTCTCCGCGTGGTGGTTCAAAGTCGTGTTTTCGGTACTAGTGTGTTGCATCGTATCGAATGGAACTGCCCATTTCACGATGCTTCACGGCCTCTCTACTCACCGCACTGCCGAAAGCTATACGTTTTCTGAGTCTTTACGGTATTGCGCGGTCAGAGAGAAGACAGCGGGATAGGGCGTGGACATTGCATATATTAGACTAGCAATTGATCGTGCTGCGCCACGGTGTGCTCACGTATTTAATTCCTTTGAATTCGTTCCTTGAAGACGCTGCTCGTCGCCGACCTTTGGTTGACTCCTCGCGGCCTCATAGGAAACAGTTGAGTTTTACCGATAACAGCATGCCCATGGTCATCTTCCAATGTCAATTTCACTCAAATTTTCTCCATTAAATTGATTTACAGCCTGCTAATTATTTCAATATTTTATTGTACATCAACCCTGGCGCAAAATGTCGGCTGATCTGGTCTGTCAAATTGATTTTCTGAACTCACTTCCATCCCATGGCCACCATTCAACAACAAATTGATTTTCGCTGGAAACTTTCTGGCCATCAATTAATGCTTTCATCCTGTAATCAATTGATTAAAAGTCGCGCCTTCATTGTCGGCATTGGTGGGCAGATGATACAATATTCAATTCATGTTTCCAAAATACCTAGCAACTTTAGTTGGGGCTTATGAGTGTACCATACCATCATACCAGTTGGAGGTTGACACAGCATGTTTTCAACATTTTATCGTTTTATAAATCGAAATCTACCAGTGGAGTGGAGCGATCGCGTAAAATTCAACATCTCGACAATTTTCTGTGGAACTGTGTGGAGCGGATGTCATTGTCCGTTCCCATATGTGCTACTTTTAGCTAGACAAATCACGTCTTTTCTTATATAGATTTGGATGTCTCATTCCCGCCTCTGAACGTTACAGCCATGTCAAAAATGCAAGTAACTCGAACTTCATCGAACTGAACAGACTGACCTAGAGCGAGCTAGGCAAGTGTTAGGCAACCCGTGCGAAAATTTGCTCGATCGAGAATGGCAAAGGAGAGAAATCCTGCAAAGGTAAACATGGGCGAAGGTCAGAGACAAAGGACGAGTAGTAGTGACCTTCGTCACTTCGTTACTTCGCTTAAGATCGGGAAACTTCGTCACTTTGATGGAAAGCTCTGAAACTTCGTCACTTTGGTGAATTCCTAGGAAAGTTCGTGAGCTGAACAAACCACACAGATCAGACACATCATATGGCCATCATTTTCTTCTTCCCCCGTTTTTTTATATAGATACCCTGGCCAAACACTAACATCTAACCCTAACCTCTAACCTCTAACCACTAACCACTAACCTCAACCAACTAACCCGAACCCCTAACCTCTAACCCCTAACTAGCTAACCCGAACCTAACCGGCCAACCGCGGCACACTGTTGATACCCATCACTCCATGATGTGCCGAGAAGTCGCCGTTTGACGCGCCCGGAATACGAACTCACGAACTTTCACAGAAACCTATCAAACTCACGAACTTTCACGATTTCCCATCAAAGTTACAAGCTTTCGCGACGCTAAGCGAAGTAACTAAGTGACGAAGATGGCGCGGACTCACAAAGGACCAGGGTAGGGATGCGTTGGGAGTGAATAGACGTAGGACAGTAGTAGGCGAGCGCATATAATGAACTCCGTACAAGACATGCCGTCGTTTCGCGCTGGCGGCGGCGTTCTGAGATGTGGACCTTGATTCGCGTTCACTTGAAGAGGAAGATCTCGAGAAGTACGCCAGCTGATTGGAGACTGGCGCAGAATGTGCCCGTCATTGACTCTGGCTAAGGCAGCAATAATTTCCAGGCGCCATTAAATATGTACATCTCGGTACAATACAACGGAGCCTCCACTCATGATCAGAGCAAGGCTGATCGGTTTTCATTCTGCAGAACAGACAGTGGATAAAAGACGGCGAGAGTGAGAATGAGAGACACGCCTCTTTGAAATGCGTTTTGACAGATATTAGGGAGTCGTCTCACTGCCGCAAAAATTGGGATCTTCCAAGCATCGCACCTGATATTCATGGGAGGTGTCTGAATCCAAAGGAATAAGTATTGGAAAAATACTTCATGTATTAAGCAGATCCCTCGTATCAGTATGCACCTGTTTGTTTTCACACGCCACAAGCGATCGCACAGTAATTTACCCTTTTACACCCACTTGATGCCCAGAGCCCTTCCAGCTTAGCCAGCTGACCTCTGCATCAATAAATTAGCTTTTTCCAGAATCGGACGCTATTTTCAACCTTGCCGACCATGCCGCATCGAACTTCCGTTCCGAGATGAACCGCTGAAGAGCCGTTCAAAAGGAATGGCACCTTGCTTCGCCATCATTCGCTCCTTTCTCCTTCCCATCGCCCCTCCGCCGCACAAAAGTTCTGCTGCTGAGTCCTTCATCTGCTATTCTTGCTTCAACGACTCCTCGCACGATTCAACAGGCCTCGGTGAAGAGTAAACTGTGAGGCGCAACTGAATATTTTCAACCTCAAGTCGAGCGATCCTGGCAAGAATCACGCGTGATACGCAAGATCTCCTGGGTGTCGACTGAGTGTCTTCAAGGTACCGGCTTCTCAGGCTTGGCAAGATCATCGAGTCATCCGCCCACCCATTCAAGAGTTCTCATGCCTCGGATACAAGACTCTGCATGCGTCTCCTGAGCATCAAGATGCCTTTCGCGGTCTTTCGGATTTCAACGGACGCTGCGGGCAAGAGTGTTGAAGCCTTCTTATCTATAATATCTTAACAACAAAGTCGTCGAAGCATTGCTGCCTTGCTTCCATACTGTGATCTTTGTTGCTGATTAGGTGGAGACTGTTCGTGTTCTGCTTGATTGTTGGTTCGGAGTGGTGAGTGTCTCCGGCATGCCAGCCGAGTTTCACTGATGATTACCCGTAGTTTAAACCCACCAACGGTTATTCGGTGGCGTTCCTGGTCCGTTTCCCACCTGAACAGTGCAGCCGTATGTTTTTCCGAGCGCATGCGTATTACCCACATTGCGTACATGACCTTTAAGTTAGGTAGGCCGGTTTTTCAATGGGTACAGGAAAACAGATGTGGTTTGCGGATCGGTAGATATACCGTTGAAACTGTAAGTGAAGTTTAGGTCGACTAATACCCTCAAATTTTTGTCGACTCTGTCCAATAAACTGAATGAACTATGCGACTGTATGAGCAGGAGCGAAGCTCCGGCATGTCTTGTAAAACTTAAATAGCAAGCCCTGGAACTTACGTAGGTAACTAGCGCGTGTTGAGGGTTCCGAAGCAGTGAATGCCTGATAGACGTTGATAGCCAGGGAAGTTGGAGGGCGAGTTAGACCATAAAGCAATCAGGCTGAATCCATACGAACGTGTCTGCAGCTTTATGAACCTGCGATATTGAGCTTGTTCTACGTTACTGTACAGTAGACCGCCAACATACCTGAGATCTCACGCATGGACCGGTAGGTCGCAAGATAAAGTTGACACGGAAAAGGCCAGGAAAAGCCAATACATACCTCTGAGTTTATTCATCACAAATGAGACTGCAGATTGGACGAAGGATATATCGCTCGGCCAGCATGAATCTGAATGGAGGGAGTCAAAAGAACGGCAGAAACGCACAGGCAGGAACATATAGAAGGAGCATGATCGAGCCGCCCTCGACTCATGACCGGCGTGAAATATCGTCTGTCTCGCGAGCGAAAGTGTAGGATTACGACGGCCGTGATTAAGAACCTGAAATGTTGAATCTTGAGGGTGGAAGACGGCCCAGTATTTGGGACAGTTGAGCGAAAACAGTGTCAAAGAAGACGTCCAAGAAGCCAAGCCACCCAGATACTGAGGAACCACCACAACGAACGCATGTTGCAGGAGAAAGAGGGGATGGTGGACCTTTGTACCCAAGTGCAAAGCCGTCGATCAGTTCGTGAAAAAGGCATGCGTGGTAGCTGACGGGACAGTTGCCAGCATCTGAGATGTATCGAGGGATTGAGATTTTGCGCCTGCTTGCATTCAGCGCAACGGGGGAGGCTTCAAGGACTTGAACGACCTTGTGATTTTGGAATGAGCTGCCCGTCCAGCTTGAAGTCTTCCAGCGTCTTGTATTGTTACTCTGAAAACCTGAGCAGTCTTCAAACTCTTGTCTTGCGAGTCTAGTCTCGAAAGTAGCCAGTAATCATTTTCGATGTCGAGCCCGCAATGGACGATGTAATTAAATGTTGAAGCGACGGCCCCATATCCAGACTTGGGTCTCAGTTCGTGGCCCTTGCCTGATCTTGATGCCAGGAGTTTGATTCATGCAAGGACTGACTTCGAAGCACTGTACTGGGAAGGGAGGGGCACTGCGGGTGGGTAGGATGATAGTGGGGGGAAAGAGCGAAGAAGGGTCAGCCAGGCCTTCCTTTTGAGCGGGCCTTGAGCACTCTACCGTAGGTCGGGTGATTGCTGTAGATGGAGGTGACCCATCTACTTCATTCGGAACGGATGCTGATTATTAAAACGTCGTCCTCGCCCTCGGAATCAACCTTGTCATTTGCATAACTTGAAACTGGCGGGAAAATTCCGACGTACCTCATGGCTTCTTGGATGCGGCCAGACGAATCTCAGTACGACTCAAAAAATCAAATGAAACGACATAGCATTCCATTTCGCAGCATGCTTAAACACAGGGCCACTCGAAACCTTGTCGTACTCGGCATCAACAGCCTGCACACAACTTAGCGCTGGGTGGCGGCACATAAAAAGGAAAAGAGAAAGCCACGTGGGAGTGAAAGATGTCGGCGGTCTAGCGAACTCGGCGAGCGCCGCGGATGCGATGTTTCGTATTTCTTGCTGATGGCGTAGATCCGGTAGCCCGTGCGCTCAACGGTCGTCCCATGCCGCCAGTGGTGAGTTTGGATGTGCCACTTTCGGGCTCCGGTGGCAAACACACATCTGCATCCAGAGCTGGTTGCGGAGTTTGGGGCATAATTTGGTCCTGGTTTCCTGCTCTTCGGTGGTGGAACAGGTGAAAATGAAACGAGGAAACGAATTCGGTGTACACGAAATAAGAGGGAGAAGCAGAGAGGACCCGGAATATTTAACAAAGTTTGGCATGCATTTGGAGTCCCAATTTGACACAAAGGGCGACCACCGGAGTACCTCATAAGCATAAAAAATTACAAGCCAAAGCGCACATTACTTTGTCCGTCGTGTATGGGCATCGGCGGCGAAGCTGCTGTGGTGTGTAAAAAGTCGAAGCGGACCAACGGCGTGGAGGTTTGTTCGTCTGGTAGGAGGCCAAATATGGCCGCAAAAGCGACACAGACTCGAGTCTGGGTGTACGCGCCGACGGAAGTGAGTTCGGGAGTTGGTGGCTGTAGACAAAGAGAATCGTCTCTCTTCTCCGATATCCGTTTCGGGAACTTCTGGCGAGATAAGATAAGATAACTTACATGAAAAAGTTTTTGCGGAGGCGGCACTTGTGTGATGCGTTTACAGAACAGGCCGCTATCTTCTGTATATATATATTCAGCGGGGCTGGGACCAGTACGCTATCTGGGACCAGATTCTGGGTAGAAGAAGTTGGGCTGCCAACTTCGTTGTGTCAGGCAATAAAAATAAACCAGTATAACCATATGAAGCAAACCTGTAGCCAATGACACTGCGGGAGATGTTGATTTAAATGCAATGCCCTATTCTCGGTAACATCTGGACACTGTACCTGTAGCCACCAAAGTTGCAACCTTCTTGCAACCGTGGGACTGTCGGCCGATCTCGGCTACCCTTTGGCTACCCTCACCGAACTAAGAAGACTAATGTAGGCTTATAAGCAGCTGGCAATCACGGGTCGGTCTGGTTGTGAATGGTCCTTTATCTTGGGGGGGGGTTATATTATACTCGTGAGGTCCACAACATGAACGGCGAGTTTACCGAAGACAAACATGAAGTAATGTACGGGTGGTTATCCATACATAAAACTACAAGATGCCAACGGAACACACAGAGATTCCAGGGGGCGATCAATACAAGACGCTGACTAGCTGTGGACTGGCCGGCCTTCGAATGGCAGGACCTCCGGTTACAACCTCGTGGGACCTGCATTCTGCGGAAGTCTCTTCGACACCCCATCCACTTATTACTGTCTATGACACCCGTATTTATTTATCCCCTGAGTCCCAGCCTGGTATACGGTATACGTATCATCTCTGTGGTGGAGGCTCGCTTCCGCCTTCCTTCAACCATCGAGCAGATTTTAGCTTGCCGTTCCTCGCCGGCACGGCCTAGGATCGAGCAGTGTCGAGGCAGGTTTGACGGACACGTACCTGTGAATTTAAATATTCTCATAGGTGCAGAATACGTCATATCGACATGGCAAACGCGGACCAGAGACGCGGCACACTCAGTAAAATTAGGACAGCGGCACATGTACATCGGCGGCATTTTACAAGCCATCAGCGGCTCATATGCCGCCCTTCAATATAAAGAGCGGCACATTTACGGATGGGCGCTTGTTGAGCGCTACAAAAGCTCTTCACGACTTGCTTTTGACAAAACCACAGATGCATTCAAATGAACTAGCTGTACTGGAAATCGCAAGTTGCCCAGAGCATAGGCCAAGTCCATCCAGTATCCTTGACTTTCCCCGAGAAAAAGCTGGTAAGAATCTTCAAGGGCAGCTCGTGCATAGTGGCTATTCGCCAAGCACACTAGATATCCCACATATCTCAGAGCCAGGATAAGTCGTCGGAAGCGTATAGGGATCAATCCTAATTCAGTGAATAGCGGCGCGCGCATGGAGTATGGTCCTAGACTGAGGAGACGACGGAGAAAAGCAGTTTGGACCTTTTCGAGGAAAGCGAGGGCTTTATTGTCGACATCAATGATGACATCTGCCCCACTGACCAAGTGAGGGTCAATGCATGCCATGTATAGCAGCCGTCCCTCCTTGGGTGGCAGATTACCTATATAGGATTCAATCCCGAGGACTGAAAACCCTGTTTTGCGTACCGTTGAGGCCTTAGCAGTATAGTGTGAGGCAAAAACATTACGGTCCGTGGATTGGAAAGTCACCCCGACATAGCAGAAGCAATCTGTATACCCGATACTGTGCCCATTAAGATTAAAAGAAGGTAGAGGTCTAGGGACTGGCCCAAAGATCATCACCCAGGATTTTGAAGCATTTGCCTCCAGCAGATTATTACCGCACCAGTGCGAGAAGGTTTCCAGATGCCGCTGTAGGCCCTCTGGGCTATAGGAGACAATGGCCATGTCATCTGCACGCTCAAGATGTGACATAACTATGTTGACTAGCAGGACGTCATCCCGGTCTGGATGGAGTTTGAAGTCGGCGAAGAACAAATCCCAGAAAGTCGGAGAGACTGGGTCGCCAATTAGAACACCTATGTCAGAATAGAAGACATCTGAATGTGCTCCATCCATCGTCACAACGTACTCCATACGTGTGTAGAGCATACGCGTAACGCATCCAGTCAAACAGTTTGCCAGAGATACCCATCTCATATAATTTAACCCACAGGAGATCCCTATTTGTGGATGGGAAGGCATTTGTTATGTCCAAAATGCAACCCACAGAGTTCGTCCTTCGGCACGGGCTCGCTCAATCATGCAGCGCAACACAAACCCATTATTATTTGTCCGGTACCCCTCTCGAAAGCCATTTTGGGAAGGGGGGATTATCCCACGTTGCTCTGCCCATGTATAAATCCTTTTGTGGATGAGCAGGCACACCAGCTTCAGAAAGCAGCTCTCTAGACCAATTGTGCGATAGCTGTTAGCCTCCGACAGCGGCTAATCCTTTTTCCCAATCGCAGCAATCAGGGTTATGAACCAGACTGATGGCGCGTCATTTCTCTCCAGACACTCATTGATAAGCTTGCAGAGCACTGCATTCTCAATCTCCGCAACCTCTTGGTAGGAAATCCTATCCAGTCCTACTGCAGTTTTGTAGTGACTTTCGAGGTGCTCTTTTGCCCACGCAATATCTTCCTCAGTGATCTCCCGGTGCAGGGTTTGATCATCAGAGTTTGGATTCCCGGATGGATTGGGTATACTTTTTGCACGCTCCTCCACAACGCGCTTATAATCCAAATTAAATTCGGGGGGAGGTGGGTCTGGAGCATTCATCCGCTTCTCAAAGCAAGTCGCAAGATCAGAGAGAGATACCACCGGTGCCCGATGTTTGGGGTCGGCCATGCTCTGATAGACTTTCCAAAAAGCAGCAGAGTTTGACGACGCTTCCGTCAATCGCTTCAAATGGATGCGTTGAATTGCATGTTTTAAGCTTCGCCCGCGATGAGAGTTGGGATTTATACCTCCTATGTCATAGCTGTTTCGAGGCGAGGGTGCTAGCTGCTCAGATGATTCGGGTATATCACATGAGACCTTTGGCCCAATTGCCATTTGAGCAAGCCCAAGGCTGAGAGGGTTTGCAGGGGCCGGGCACGGTATATAAGCCTCTGCTGAGAGAGGCAAGGATGCGCCAGCCTTAGCTGCAGCATCAGCAGCGTCATTATGCTGATTGCCAGAGTGGGCTTTGACATGATAGAAGTGTATTGGGGCAGATCGGAATTTTATCCAGGCACACAATGTCTTGCAGAAGATCAGCATTGGCACAATTCCAGCCGGTCTCAGCCAGACCAGGTGCCCGATAAACAATAGCGCGAATAGAATATTCCGAGTCTGAGTAGATGTCCAGGCGTCTGTCAGCAGCTATGTCCGACAGACAATACAGAATGGCTAGTAGTTCGCCTCTGTTATTAGTCTGGTCCCCAGTCACTCGGAGTGAAGTATTAGATTCATTATTTGGGCCTAAATATACCCCTGCACCAGCACGGGCATCTGGGGGGCCATTTTCGAAGCAAGATCCATCAGTATAAGCCTTAATGCCTCCAGTGTCCTGCCCATAAGCTGGTCCATAGAATGCTGCCTGTTTTTCTTCTGGAGTTTTCTTGGACTCCAGAGTCTCGCGTAGAAGTACATCCAGGTATGCACCACTGTCTCGCGCATCCCGCAGCTTATCCTGGAGATATGGCTTTCCAGGATTGACAACCGCCGGTGCATTAGGTACATGGATTTTAACGATCAGTGGGGCGTGATCTGCCCAATCGTTTATGGGGAGAACCTCGAAGTCTTTGACCATTGCACATGCAAGCATATCACAGAGCATATAGTCAATTACAGATTGACGTGGAGGTTTGACTGGAATACTTGCCCGAGGTTTCTTAGTCTTAGATTGTAATCGTTCGGTCATTTGAAACAAAGCTATCAAGATTAGATTGTGTTTCCGGAACACTATCCGGTACAGCTGAGTAGTTTAAATTACTGTGATCCTGGGTATGGTTATTGGTAGTATTATAGGAAGCAGTAGTTTGAGAAAACGGAAGGCCAGTGTTTATATCAGAAGAAGGAAGGTGGGTGCGCGATGGCGAATCAAAACAGTCTCTCACCCCAATGCGTCACTGCCCAAGCAGGCTAACGTTGACATGCAGATACTGTTGGGTACCACGGCTCCAAGCCGTCCACACATGGATCAGCTGCTCTGCATTCTCGCGCCCATTGCGATAGTTTGAGGTCGAGGGTTCGATTCCGGCCAGTGGCAGCCAGTTTAATTTAATTACAATTTAAACAGTACAGTGTAATAGTCACAAAAAAAACATGAAGTTGAATTGCGTTCAATAGTTACAGTCACGGCCAAAATGATGTTCCCAACCAAATTCGGAAATTCCCATCAATCCTACTCCTTTTGCCTGCTTTTCAGCTCAGATGGGGGGTATTCAGTTTGGAAAATGTGTTTCCAATGTTCTAATCACAGGTATATCACTTGCAATAACAATGCTTCCCCATGAGAAAGCTAGTTTACAGTGAATTCAGTGAATGGAAATAATCAGGATCCAGCTAAATTCCATTGTTCAGACTTTATCCATATCTTGTCCAGACATACTAAGAGTCATTCAGACTATTTTTTCAATCACATATCTGGTGTATGAGCCGAAAAGCATGCAAAAGGAGGGGGATTGATGGGAATTTCCTAATTTGGTTGGGAACATCATTTTGGCCGTGACTATATCATCGCAGGTAAGAAAAATGAATACAAAGTTGCAAGGAGCAGTGCTAATTTGATTTTTCTGACCTTGGAAGATCCCACTCCATAGTACTACAGAGAGAACCCCTTGCACTACAGAGTACTCCAGGACCCCAGACCTGCACTACAGCCACTATAGGCACTACACGGCCCTCTATAGTACTCTGGAGCGGGCTCAGGGTTTGCTGATGACTACAGGTGCATAACCGTTTTTACGGGACGGTTTGAAGCCCTATTGAGTGCAAGACACGGACCAAAAATAATTATGGCTGAAATTCTTCCCCCAGCAGCAACATTATCAAGTTTCCTTTAACGGAATCACTAAGGATCTTTCTTCTTTCGCCAGCCTCTTATCCGAGGTAGTTCCATGTTGATTCACGCTATGGTTCGCCGCTTAAGCCCTCTTTCCCCCATCTAACAAGGACGTAATGCAGATAATTATCTTGGCTGATGAAGCCCATGCTTTTCTGCCAGGAGTTGAAACCCAATCTGGGCGCCAACCGCACGTTGTTCTCACCCGATCAGAACCTACCCGTATTTACGCCCGGAAAATCTAACGGATTGAGAAAAGACTAATGATACGGCCGTCTATATGGTTAGACAGCCGGATTTTCAACGGGTATTACGGTGTATGCCGTCCCATCGAATTGGAGCACCAGAGGTGCGATGGAATGGTATGGGTGCGGAATTACAGAACCCGCATAGTCGTCGTGTACGGTTACGGTCAGGAGCCCTAGAGCCTACAGTGTCCGATTAATTGAGCGTGCAGACTCAACCTAATTCGTCTTAGCTTGGCCTCTAGTCCACTCTATGAGATTTTTGTCCTGGTAGAATGCCTCACGTCAGACCCTCATCTATCTTCGCCACTGTACTCCGCAAGGCGCAGTTCGTTGGCGTTGATTAATAGTTCGGCGCCAAATTCACCTTCTTTTTTACAATGCCATCGCTGATCAAGCTGTGGAACAGCTGCAGTGTCTGGAATTCTCTATTGTTGTGCCAATCTCGGGAGCAAACCCACCCTGTCCCAACAGCATGCCCAGCAATTTTTGGCGATCTAGGG
>JARJLF010002520.1:0-35914 GCA_029378395.1 Mycena leptocephala | reverse complement strand
CGTAGGTCCCCTTGCACCATGGATGCCAAGGAGTCGCACAATACGAGGGTGGAGTCGCCAGAGTTAATCCCAGACTTGGCGGACATGTCGGACGACGAAATACCAGAGTTAACGGCGCCATCTGACTCAGAGGAGGAGTGAGAGTAGCTAGAATTCATGTTTGACTAATAACTATCTTGAACTGCTATTTTCTGGTCTATTTCACTTGAAAACGTCCATCGGGTCAACGATTCGCAGGATCGGTCTTGAAATTCCCATTTGTGTTTCTTCTTGTTACTCGATTTCCTTGGGGATCTAGGCACCGTTTAACGTAGTATTTTTATATGTGTTTCGTGAACACTTGAGGGAATAAATGCGGTGGGGTACCTTAACTTGAATTAGCGGTCCATCACCCAATGTCACCTGACGGCGTCTGCGGATCATTCCGAGCTGTGACATCTCTCTTTCTACCACCACCAACTCCACTGCCGTAGACTTCGCGTCTGGCATTCACGATGTGTGACTTTGCGTCCACCGTGGGCTCAGTGGCCTTCGACTTCGCGTCGGATGTGGTTCATAGTTACGCAGGAAGGTCAAAGCAACGATCGCCAACTATTGTTTGCCAGGGCCTTTCGCCAGGTTAGGCAGGAAACAAAGCAGACCTGAGGCTAATTGTGAGTCTCACTCTCCCCACCCCCGCCGCCGCTTTGTTTTAAACGCCGAGTGGGGATGTCACAGCGCTCTTTTGTTCTCTTTGTTTGCAAGGTTCTGACTTCAGAACCTGCTTTGTTATGTGGATCTACAAAAAGCCGGCCAGCGCAGTACAGCGTCTATCTCCAACATGGCTTTCGTTCAACCCCCCACAAATGCATCCGCTCGCCAACTTCATGCGTGGTCTATCCTCCCCGCCACACTGAAACCCTTGGCCGCAGACCAGCCGAATAAATGTGTCCACGGTATCCTGCGCAGGTTCACGATTCTTTTGGGCGACAAGGCGGGAACGCACCTTTCTGGAAATGTTACAGAGTTCACGAATGTAGGTGTCCGCATCCCGACAGGGTTTCCTGGGCGACTGACTCGAGCGCATAGTGCAGACAATGCGGGAAGAATTACAGCACCCTCACCACTCCCAGCACAAAACAGCGCCGAGCTTTCATAGCGGGAATGGCGACCTACGATGCGACTTTTCCAAGTATGTTTCACTTGTTTTCTTGGGACGCAGAGACTGACGGTGGCTTGCAGACACGAGGTCGCGAACGAAGGCAGCAGCGGGTGTGTAATATCTTTATTCGATCTCGCGGCGATTTAACCATTGCCTGTAGAAGCCGGTGCAACCACTCCCACGACCAGAGCGAGGGCCAAAGCTGTGGGGTCGTCGGCGAGTCCGTCAAAGCCCGCGGAAAAGATCCCGGAACTGCTCACCCCAGCTCGCAGTGCGTAATTTTTAAACCTGTATATCTTTGTTTATTGACTGCTTTTATTAGAGAAGGCAAGACGGGAGTCGACAGACGTGTCGCCGGTGGTTCCTTCCATCTCGCCTGTGGCGGAGGATCAAGACGTATCTGTGACGCAGAACCGAGACATCGACGTGTATCTCTTCTATCGGGTGAGCCTATTTTCTATTTCCATGGTCAGAACACACCTCCTGATCCGACGTAGGCGGACACACACCCCATCTTCGTTACCGACGACGTGAAGGACCTCGAGCGTTTCGAATTCACGAATCATCGAGCTTTCGACTTCAGCAATGCCGTGTCAACCAACGGCACACCCACCGTCTACGTGCGTTACTCCCCGCACAGCGGCGACTTCAAAACTGTCAGAGAATCGCGGGTATTCGGCCCGACCAACATTTCGGAGTCCGGCAACATTGTGCTCTACCGAGCATCAGAGCTGACGGACAAGCAATGCCCCGGCATCGAAAAGATCAAGACGGAAATCCATATGTTGAGCAAATCTGGTCAGTTCGGTCGAAGGAGCGGTATTGGATTTGGTTAATGAATGCGATTGGCAGGTTCGCGGCATTTCCCTTCTTTTCCGATAGCGGGCCAGAGGAGACTTAAGAGAACTCGGGAGGACTAAGAATTCGAGTAAATACTGGGACTTAGATACCTTGTCGTTCATTCTGTTATGACCACCAATCTTTTTTATATATCAACATTGTTACAGCAGCCTAAAATACGCGGAATAAAATTATTGCGTGGCGCGTTCTATGTTCGCGCAGTGCCTTTAGGGCGCTGATATTGGGCAAACCGTCAGATGACATGGCAGATAGATGCCTGGCCACTCTACGGTATGGCACTACAACCCCGCCGATGCCGATTGACCTGATTGTATTGCCAGGTACAGCAAAAACCTAAATATATCGTGAGTGCATGTCCGGAAAAAAAATAGTTCGAAACTTGCATTACCCATCCTATCACCCCAGTGGGTTCAATGGATACCGGATTATCACGTCGACCCCGACAAACCCTCCCGTGATCCACCCGTTGAAAAATTTTCTATGCTTTCTGTTGTTGCATGAACATAGAACTGGCGGGTATGCGAGCGCGGGCCCACCCTGGTACGGGTTACAGCTATAATTTTTTAAAAAAGCAGAATAAATAATATTTGCAGACCGATGTTAGTCGGCGTGCACTCACCAGCGTAAAAGCCGGTGGAGCTGTCCATAATCCTGGGCCCGAAGCGCATCGAAGAACGGCGCGGTGCGTCGAGCGGGTCTTGGACGAGTCATCGTGAACTACACTCGTGGTACCCAAGACCTGAAGGAGGAAAACAAACCGACGAATACTTACCGGACCGACAACTTGAACGTTTATTTAGTAAAGAACAGTTAAAGAACAGGAGGAGGGAAGGATCAGTGGACGACGGTTGTTCTGCGTGTTCCGAGACCGAGCGCGCAAAATAAAAAGGTAACCACATTAATGTTGGAAGTCGGTGCTAACCGATCGTGGTTCCACAGGATCTTGAAATACGAGTGTCTTAGAAGGAGATGGTAGCGCTCGACCAAAGTTCTACCAGTGTAAGTTGTAGACAGACTGAGAATATAGAATGGTACCTCAATGCAAATGCAAAAGCTTATTAGAGACATTGGCAAATAATCAATCGCACTCATAAAACAAGGATACGCAAAACAGAGGAAGAGTAAAGGTAAATGTGTACGTGTACATTGTAGACACTTAGACGTCCAGAATTCACCTGGAGTTCGCGGGAATTGCCGGAACAAATCTTGCAGCAGGTAAGTTATTGTCGTACGAAGGCTGTGAAAATTATTCAAACAAGAACGCGCACATACGTTTTGAGAGCCGCGCTGGGAACGCCAGGCGTGGACGCGTAGTCACACCTCGACGCAAAGTCGAGAGGGTCAAAGCGTGGTGAAAGCCAAGATCACATCATGTTTGGTTCCAAGGTTGATGATCAGCAGGATCTTCGCACACAGAACCAAACAAAGCCCTTGACAATTAACGTCCACGACCACCGTTCGCCACTCCCTACTCGGCGCCATCTTCCCTCTTCCACGACCTATCGAGAGCTCTGACTTTGCGTCGCTCCTACGAGCTAGACTTTGCGTCGCTCAGTCAAGCAAACCACTTTGAATTCGCTTCAGTGGCATCACACCCCTATTTCAAATTGCAGCAGGTAGGGCAGCATCACCGCGCCTCTGGAAACGCTGACTCTATTTTCCTTGGACCTCTGTGAACTAGCCACTGCTTAACAAACGCCACCGTGTCAGGTACTGTCGGAGGTCGCATTTTCTTGTGTACTTGATTTCATTATTAACGAGCAGTTTGTCTGTGATCCATGGCTGGAGGCAAGAGGCGACATTATTCAGGCCAGATAGACCCCTCAGACGACACCGATGACGATCGATACAACTGCCTCCTTCAGCACCAACGTACGGCGGATGGAAAAGGCCACTGTACCCCAAAAGCCACGGGCCAAAAACCCAAAGTTACTCAGACACCGCTCGTGCTTCCGAGCACCCCGCGCGAAGACGATGATGATGACGAGGTGGACGAACCATCCGCGAAACGCAAGCAGGTAAGTCTTGCGCTATGGAGCGTCATCTTTCTCACCACACTGGTCAGGGCATGTCGGCGGCGATGAAGGTCTTCACTGACGAGTTGGAGAATATTGAAGAGGCCATGTTCGCGACCAAAACACACGCGCAGGTGGTCGCTGATGTGACCGTCAAATGTGCATGTGGGGAGCTGGCGCTCTTTCGTGCCCAGAATGCGGGTGGGGCGACATGGTCTGCGCGCCGTGCCTGGTCAAGATGCACCCACATCACCGATTCCACCACGTCGAAAGATGGGATGGCTCGGCGTTTGTACGAACCGAGCATCGAGTGGAAGCACGAGGTGCATCTGGGCCATTCCGGGCAGGAACGATGCCCTAACGCGTCGATCCGGTGGGCGGAAGACGGTGCTCGTGGACACCAACGGCATTCACTCTGCACGGATATTCTACTGCCAATGCGGCAATCCAGCCGTGAAGGACCATCTCCAGCTTATTCGTGCGCGTCTGTTCCCTGCCACCGTCGAAACCCCCAGACCGTATTTACTTTTGACGTTCTCGACAACTTCCACGTGCACAACCTAACATCGAAAAAAACTGCGCTGGATTATCACCGGGGACTACAGAAATTGACATGGTGCGTTTCCCAAGACGTCCCGGTAAGTGGAAACCGACTCAAAGATTTTAACTGACGAGCATAACAGGATCGCTATCGGGAATTCTTACGGGTCGTCCGCATCTGGCGTCACCTTCTATGCGACGCCGTTCTGGACAGGCGCAAAACATTGACGAGGTCATCACGAATCGCCGCGCGAATTCCTTGGCGGTACGATGCCCGCTGTCCGGAAGTCGGCTTCAATGTCGATAAGGAAACATTGACGCGGCTCCAGAAAATCAAAGGTGGGTTGTAGTGCCTTCGCATGCGGTTGGGCTAACTGAAGACTCGCAGACATCTATATACGTTGTTCCTGTCGTCCGACGGCAACTTCAAGCTCCAGCGGAAGCGCAAGGTCGACGATCCGATGACGTCGCTCTCAACGGGGCACGCATACTTTCCCGAGGATTCGGAGTATCAGAAATACGTGTCGCAACTCGTCCGTCCGACGACGTGCGTAGCCGAGTTCTAATCAACGGCGATCCTCTGCTATGATTATACAGAAATGTACATGCTCCGATTAAAGGCGGTTCGCATGCAAAACATGCGAAATTCAAGAATTCAGTCATCAGCGGCGTGTCGCGGTGCATGTGCTCGCCATGGCTTTTTTATGCCCGGGGCATGGTCGACCTGAAAAAGGGCGAAGGGTGAGTCGTCAATGTTTGACATGATTGCGCCAAGTTGACGCGGCGTTAGTTACGGACATAGATTATGCGCTCCGCATGGCTCTCGACGACGGCCAGGATCACCGCTGGATCCTACTTACATACGACGTGTATTGCCAGTACTTCAAGAAAATTACATCTCGTTTGCCAAATGGTTCCCGACATTAGCTAAGCTCATCGAGCGTTTAGGCGGTGCCGTCCCTAAGATGCATATCCGCAACCACGTCGCGCAGTGCAACACTCAGTGGTCAACCAACTTCACGGAATACGTCGCATTTCTGATCGGGGAGCTAATCGAGGGCTCTTGGGCGGAACTCAACCAGTTTGCGGGGAGCACGAAGGAAACAAATCACGGTCATCGGCACGATATTCTGGATGATGGGTGCGGACAATGGAATTGGGACAAGGTGATTCAGATGGGTACGTTGATGATTGCCGCGCCGTGAAATCGCGTAACAGTTTGAATTCCAGGACAAACGCTGCTCAAAATGTATCGGGAGGCATGCGCTGCCGTCCGTAACGCTCCCCAGTTTTGAGAGTTCACAGCAGCTTATGACCCAAGCTCATCAAAAATGGTCGGCTATGAAAAAGAAGTGGACGATCGACGACGGCAAATACTGGAGCCCATACGACGCCCATATAAAAACGGTACGGGTTTATCGTTTTGGAAGCGCATTGCCCGCTGACGCGTGGAGCAGGGCCGCCAACGCATCGCAGCGCATACGAGAAGCTGATAACCGCGGAATTGACGAAGAGCTTGGCTCGGGGTGCCCCGTGTGCTGGAATTACAGAGTTTATTTCAAAAGGTTTACATATGAGAAAGAACAGTGAGTGAGATGTTGTGCGCCATCGTCATAGTCGTTGACTGGACTACATAGACATCGGATTGCCTCTATTACGAAAACCTCGACGACCGACAAGGCCGTTGGGGCGAAAGCCAGCCTCCGCAAAGAGCTTACCACATGGCGCATCGCGCAATTTGAACGGTTCCCTGGACTGATGTCGTATATTGCTGAGCAAAGTGCGATCGCGCCAGAGAAACAGAAGCTTTTTGCCCTCGCATTCGATGACGTACCAGGGCGTCTTTGGGATTGAAAGAGCTCGGCGATGCCGAGTACAAATTGCGGGAAGGGCAGGCATGATGCTTTGGAGGATGTCGGGTCGCTATCAAAACATTCAACTTCAACGTCGCCTTTAAAATCGCCCATATCAGGGCCAGTCTGCAAACACACGGGCGCAGAACTTCCTCCGAACCCTCGCAAATGATAGAATCCTCGCCGCCGATGAGTATCGGCGAGCCAGAACCGCATTGCTGGCGCTCGGACTGTCGGAAACGGATCCGATCATTAAACACCTGGTAAACGATGAGTTGTACGCCAAGAACACACGGGATTCGCCAAAAATGGGGGAAAGCGGGATGTAGATCCTTGGTTCTGGACAGTAGGCGACCGGCGGGCTTGACGCCACTGGAGGAGAAGGATTGGAGCATCGAGCGTAAGTAAACGTGGTTCTGGAACCTACGCAGCTTTTGACAATATCTGTAGTTGACCGCGTCAAGTGGTTCCGCGACCGCGCGAACCGGGACCGGGCTGTTGAGCAGAAGGAGGTTGTAGATTGCGAATTTTCTCGGACGACTACGTCGTTTGAGAGGAGTTCTACAGCGTGGCAGACGGTCAAAGGAAATAGTGAGCCACGATCGGGGAAAGCCGCATGCGCGCATCTCAAATCCGCCATGTATATGAAGTTGGCGAGCAATTGCACCACGCTGCATTTGTCGGCGCCCGGGGCGTCGGAGAAGGATAGGCTAGCGGAAGAGGAGGAGGCGATTGCCGAGCTGGTGAGAAAGGGCCGGCTGAACCAAGAGCCGTCGGACAGCTGGAAGGTAAGATTTTTTTTTGGCCTTTTTTTGCGCACCAAGCGGCTCAATTTGTGAAAGGACTATCTTCCCGTCGTATAGTGTGGTATTATTCAAGGTCAACACTGTCGCCTTCGATATCCATCCATTAATCCTATCCCATCCTACCCTGCGCGCTGGCTCCGAGAAATCCTATCGCATCCTTATCCGATCCTATCTCAACGGACGATGGCCAACCTAAAGACTTGACGCTCGCAGAACTCTTGAATCCTATCCTATCCTCGCCGCAACGGCGATCCTAATCCTATCCTATCCTATCCTAATCCTGTGCCATCCCAATCCTATCCGATCGTGTGGTATCCTATCCGATACGACTTGACGCTCGTATCGCACAATTAAATTGAAGGACTTGATTAACATGCGATTATATATATCTGTGGACTTCACTTTTGCGGGTGTGCGCTGGATGATCTTATCCTATGCCGCCGGATCGCATCGCATCCTATCCTATCCAATTCCATGCGTCGCGGGCGCACGCAACCAAGGCCTTTACCTTAGAGGGAGTGCCGCACTCGCTATACTTGCGCTCATCCTCCTATCCCATCCTATCCCATCGTATCTTATTCTATCCTCGCACCAAAGAATATCGCATCCTATCCTATCCAATTCCATGCAGGCCGACGCACACAACCAAGGCCTTTACCCTAGAGGTCCGCCGCCCCGCACTCGCTATACTCAAACTTTAACCCATGCTAACCCATCCTATCCTATCCTATCGTATCTTATCCTATCCTCGCACCAAGGACTATCGCATCCTATCCTATCCGATCCCATGCAGGCGCACACAACCAAGGCCTTTACCTTAGAGGTCCGCCGCCCCCGCACTCGTTATACTCAAACTTGCGCTCATCTCATATCCCATCCCATCCTATCCCTTACTATCCTATCGTATCTTATGCTATCGTAGCACCAAGGACTATTAGCTTATATTGCAGTTTACTCGGTAGGATACATTAGGATACAGTATTTACGATGTACTACGTTTGTAGGAAAGAATCGATCCTATCTGCCTATGAACCAAAGGAAAGGATCGATCCTATCAGCTGCGGTCGTCGACTTGGATGGACAAAGGCAGCATTGAATAGGATGCACAAAATCGATAGCTTTCTGCGCGAGTCGCAACGGATGCACGACAATGGACCTGGTATGTTGTACAATCTTCCACATTGCCCAGCACTCATTGGCCTATAGTAGCAATGTCGCGCAAGGTGCTGGATCCCGCGGGCTTCAAGTTTGCAGACGGAATTGTCGTTCCATGCGGCTCGATCCTCAATATCACAGGCCGTGCCGAGCACTTTGATCCTGGTACCGATGGACATCGTTCTGAATCCAATTGGCTGACACGATTCTACGAAATCATTTAGCCAACTATGAAAATCCCGATATCTTCGACGGATTTAGGTTCTCTAAAATGCGCGAGGCGCGAGACCAAGAAGACGGAAAACGTCTGTTCAACCGACATATGATCTCCACCAGTGTGGATCATCTAGCGTTCGGTCACAAACTGCATGCCTGTCCGGGCAGGTAGATGCGCAACAGTTTTTAGAGTTATACCATATTAATGCCGGTCTAAGATTTTTCGCGGCTTTAGAACTGAAGGCAATGCTGGCTCATCTCATCATTCACTACGACCTTCGTTCTGAAATCGAGGGCGTACGACCCCCCGATGACGCGTTTGGCATCGTGATCGTCCCAAACCGAAAAGGAAAAATATGGTTCCGGAAGAGACAGTAGCGGCCTCGGACCTGGAGTTCTCATTCTTGTGGGTTCTGGGTGCGTCTTCGTCGGTATTTCTCATGATCAATTTCGGGATCTTCAATTGGCGCTGTGGTTCGGCACCCATTTTAACCCATATCCATTGCCGCCTTTCTCGTCAAAAAACCACGAACATGCTGCTTTCGGTCCACGATTGAATTTTGCAGTCGAATTGCCTACTCTGCCATCGACAGGTAGAACAAACCATGTCCCGTACCCCCGTCGTTTACTTCGTACCTACTTGTTTTATGCATTTCACTGGTCAGGCCTTCCAAAAGAGGGGCAAAATCCAGCATATCCGATGGCAATCGACGAACTTATCGGAAACCCAGCATAAAGCCCAGTCTATAAAGTGAAGCTCTCGTCATCGTAACCGGTCTTTCCATTGCCTAGGGCCCTCTTTCAACGCACACCTCAATTTTAACTCCCTCCCCAGAATCTGTCGGTCGAATAACCCATTCGGGTCCAAGTTTAGAGTTTGTGAGAAAATTGGTCTGCGAACATTTCGTCGACCGAGGTCATGTCTCTATTCCAGTTGAACTCCGCTCTGATCACAAAGTCCCCGCATGCTGAACAACATCCATAGAGGCGTGGTAACGGTCCATCTGTGTTCTGGTATCTTGAATACGTACCTCTGTAGAAAACAGGCTGAATTGCTGTGTGAGAACGCGAGTACAAATATTATACAGTCCACGGACCAATCAATGTCGCTGGAATGTGAAACAAGTCACCACCCCCATACACTAGTTAGAAGAGATACATACTGCGAATACTATGTATTACAATGTACAGTGAAGATACAACAACAGACTTCAACAGGATTTAATGTGTGTATGCACATACAACTTGACTGCTTCGTGACTTCGTAACTACTGGATCAGGCTTGGGAAACAGAACGCCAACGTCGTCAGCAGCCGGTTGCGGGACGTCTCGCGGAGACCACGTGTCCGGAAATTCCATGCGCGAATACGGCTGGTCCGCGGTCAGGCGCACGGAGAACCTCCCCATACCGGAGGTGTTTATCACCGGGAGAGATAAATTGGGCATGTGCACGTAGTGAAGTCTCGCGTTGCGGTAGACCCGACAGGCCACGATGTTGGTCAGGGCAATGTTCGGAATGGCCAGCATGCCGCGGTATATTGGGCTGATGCCAGGCGCGTAGAGCATCGAAATCATCAGAGCGTTGCCGAGGATGGCGATCCTGGGTAGAACGAGGGAAAAGGCCTTGAGTGCTTTTGGCGAGAGAAATTGTAGCGCACGACGCACAAGTAGTATTTTTGCCCATCCCGAAACAGCGCATTTGAGAAGGCGGGCAGATTTGCGCCACGGAAGAGCGCTGTAATCATATCCCCGGGGGTCTGCTCAACATGGCTGTTCGCGAGCAGGCGATATGATATTGCGAGGAAGACGCTCGTGTCGTACAAGGTCATGGCGATAGCGTGGACTCCGACGTATTCGGAAAGTCGAGTGACGATGCAAGCGGAGCCGATTTTCGTCGCGGTGCTACCGATCGGGATGGTTATGCTCGCTGCCAAGGTAGAGATCCACAAAATTCCGAAAGCCCAGGTGGCGAAACGGTGTCCGCCGAATACCGCACGCACACGGAAAAGGAAGAGAAGAGACGAGGAACCAAACGAGATCGGGTAAAAACTGTCAAAAACGCGGATGGCGGCCTGGCAATCAGCCAGAGGATATGCTGGAGGGAGGATCAGCACGAAAACAGAACTGGGCTGTTGAACCCATACTAGCAAATATTGTGAACCCAAGGACATAGTTCAAAGATGCAATTCTGCACTGCGTGGTAAGAATAACGCATCTCCAACGACTTTGCGGTATTCACCTGGACACAATGTACGCTGCGGCAGAGCTCTGGAATCTATGCTTGAAGAAAAGTTGATAATCGTCGGCAAGGCTGTGAAGAATATCCCAGATAACCACCTGAGCAACCAGAGGGTCCGTTGGGGGAGAAAATATAGAAGGAAGCTGAGGACCACGTACTGCAGTAGCCCCTGCAATGACAAAGCTCGCAATCTGGAGTTGCCTCACGACGTCGGAAGACACAAGCGGCGAGGACTCGGAGGCCGACGGACCCAGCGGCTGCGACATTCTGGAGTGAGTCCCAGAGGGCCCGACGCAGCAAAGACGTTGGAAGAAAGTGAGGCAACGAGTGAGGCTTCCACCGCCACACGAAACGGGTGTTTTGAGACATTCCGGCAATTCCGGCGTCTCGTAAAACAGACTTCATACCGAATGATTAAGAAGACAGTCGTTCTCAAGGATGATCTATATAAAGTAAACGCTGGGGCCACCATGTCAAGAGATACTGATGAATTTTTAGATTAGCTCCCGCTCCAGGTCAGAACCCGTACGACCCATATATTTCACGGATCATCCCATTCTAGCGGAATCACATGCTATAAATCAGTGCCCAGCAAGGTTAGTTCGTCCCTTTGGTAGCCTCGGCTGGGGTTGCAGCGGGTAAGTATTGGGTACAGATTCCCGAGTTCGCCGGCGGTGAAAGTCGACGAGTATTCTGTGATGGCCGCGAAAAGGCCAATATACGTCCCAGTTTCTGGATACGGTGCAGAAGACCAGCGGTGTCGCTGCGTAAATGACGGAGGCAAATCGAGAGGCAAATCGAAGTGGGGTGACGCGGTCAGAGGCTACTGCCAAATCCTCGCACACAGACGACAACCAGATCCGTCGGCCTCTCGGCACCTCCTAGCGGAGTTTAAAATACAAGGTGTCCTTTATATTTTACTTGGTTTCTGATGGATCGCCAGGACGATTTTTGCACTTTTACTTTGAGGTTTGACTGGCATGTGGACCAAACAAATTCATTTATGAGGACTATTGAGGATCCTTGAGCACTGGTGACTTTCGATAAGGTCCTGGACAGGATAGAATATTCTCTGAGCTTAGTTGAAGATGCCAGTAGTTAATAGGATATTCCAGTTGTCCAGTAACGGCCTGAATTCCCGCGAGAAAGAATATTAGAGAGTTTGCGCAGAGCCACCAGTCTAACTGGCTGCTCTCTCCGGTGTGTAGGACAGCCCCAGCTAGCCACCATGCAATCCTCTCCACAGGGGCTATATATGGCGACTAGAAGACCCCGAGAGATGTGCTGGCTGCAGAGAAAAAATAGCCACCAGTTGATAAAATTTATCTGGTGGCTCTGCGCACTCGCTATTCAATCAATTTGGTTCTCACTCTTGAAGAATGAACTCCAATGAGGAACGGGAGGCCATGGCATTTTTCTCGACAGAATTTGGGCACTTGGCGACTTGCTCATGGAAAGTCGCCCACTATCTTACCTCGTAAGCCTCGCCATAAAATCATGTGTCAATAATTCATCTAATGCTTTGAGGTGAATCATCTTACCCATATTACTTTCCCTTCCGAAATGGACTGTGTCTACAGCGGACGATCGATTTTTGAGGTGTCCATCCAATCAGGGAGGTACAAAATAGTATTATACTGTATAGTCCACAAACCGAAGTCGACTGATTGAATCGAATCGCGGCCGTAGATCATCGAGTCCGAGGCCAAGTTGAATAAGTCCACCCTTTCCAACCCCTTGCACTCGTTAATAGCGTCAAGTGCAGTGCGAGTACTATAACTATGGTATTATATATATACAGCGGAGATACGGCTACAGTTTTAAATTCCATCCCGACTTGACTCCTCGAGTTAACTTCGGGACCCAGTCCGCACACCTTCTCCCCCCTTCGAGACCCCCACAGGGCGCGCCCGTTCGTCCCTCCGAGCCCACGTCTGCGGTTCCCCTCCGGACGCGCGGGACGCCGTGCTCAGCGGCAGAGACACGCCCGTGAAGCCCGAGTCGTCGTCCATGATCGCAGTGGGGAGGGAGAGCGGCGGCGTGCCAGGGTGCACGTAGTAGAGCGTGGCGTTGCGGTACAAGCGGCACGCCATGAGGTTCGTCAGCGCGATGTTGGGGATCTGCAGCATGCCACGGTAGATGGGGTTTATGCTTGGTGCGTAGACCATGGTGATGGTGAGGGCGTTGGTGAAGATTGTTATTCTGTGCATGTATAAAGCAAAAAAAAAAAAAAAAAGAGAGAGAGGAAGGGAATGAAAAGGAAGGAGGGGAAAGAAAGGGAAGGGACAGGGAAATGCACGAATTCTTCAGCGGGAGAAGGGCATAGAGGGCAAAACGCGACGTACAAGTAATATTGCTGCCCATCCAAAAACAGCGCCTTCGAGAACGCGTGTAGATGCGCGCCCCTGAAAAGCGCGCGCGTCATCTCCCCGGGTGTTTGCTCGACGTGGCTGTTCGCGAGCAGCCGATACGAGATTGCGAGGAACACGCTCGTGTCATACACGGTCATCGCGATCCCGTTCGCGCTGAGGTACTCCGGGAGGTGCGTGACGATGCATGTGGACCCGATCTTCGTGGCGCTGTCGCTGCTGCTGGCGGGAATGGTTATGGCTGCGCCGGTGAGAAAGAGCCAAAGGAGGCCGAAGATGCGCATGGGAAGCGGATGCCCGGCGTATACTGCGCGCACGCGAAAGAGGAAGAGAAGGGAGGTGAGGCTGGATGCGAGGGGGTAGAAGCTGTTGAAGACGATGAGGGCGGCGTTGCAGTCGGCCAGGGGATATGCTGGATGGAGGATCAGGATCAGTTAGGAAAGAACGGGGTGGAGAGGGCATACTGGCAAATAGAGTGAACCCAAGAATGTAGGTCAAACATGCGATTCTGCTCGGTGGGTAGTGAGACAAATGGCATCACCGGCGACCAGTTCGACGCGTTTACCTGGACACAAAGTACGTCGCAGTAGAAATTCGAAACTTGTGCTTGACTAAAATGATATAATCATCGGCAAGACAGTGAAGAATATCCCAGATGAACACCTGGGATACGTCAGAAGGGGAAATGAGAGGGAGAAATGGGACGATAGACGTACTGCAGTAGCCGCTGCAAACACAAGGCTCGCAATATGCACTTGCCTCGCAATATCGGGAGGAAGAGTCAAGGGGGGTTGGGATCCGAACCAGGAGGCTGCGACATCCTGGAGCGCGCGCGAGTCGCAGGCAACCCGGCGAGGGGCAGGCGTTAAAAGATGCGTGAAAAAGAGAAGGTGTTAGTGATGACCTCGGCGTCTTGAAACATTCCGACGCTAGCGTTCCCACGTCAACTAACAATATTGATAGACGAAAAGGAAAACTCCATTTGCGAGTGCACATTGTCTCTGGGTCACAGACTCTGAGAGTCAAGACGAGTCGCTGATTTGATTCATGAGCAATGCTGGGAGTTATAGTCTTGGATGCGAGTATTATATGCAAGACGGGCATAACTTGAATTATTAGAGCTTATTGGCAGTTTTTAGCCGAGATTTTGCTCAGCCTCTCATTGGCTGAGAGGTGGAGCAGCCAATCAGAGTTGAGCAAAACCTTGACCAAACTCTAATAAGTCTTCTGAAATTTTCCAACGGCATCTTGTCAAAAACAACCCCACAGAGCACATGAAACTGACTGTCCATTCGGATCATCCCATTGGGTTAAGGGATACCGCTGGATACCGTCAGCGGTATATGTGTTAACCGAGTTTCGAAAAAAAAGTACGGGGTGCTGGGCGGGGTACGGGGCGGGGTACAGGGTAGAACTGTCGAACGATCACTATAGATCACTATCCCATTGTAAGCAGCATGGTTTTGATACATGAGGCGGAGGGAAGAGTCGCATGTAGATAATCAGCGGTTGCAGTTGTAACCATTGAGCGTGTGTAAATTATAAGAGGCCGTCACGCCCCAATTTGGCTTGTCTAACGCCAACAGCCTCTGTTCACCACAGAACCAAACACGTATGTGGTCCGTGCGCATACCATTGGTATAAATCTCCGCTCTGAACGTCGTTGCAACTCATACTTACCTTGATGGCATAGGCCCCTTCATATCCCTGGGTCTGTGGGCCGTGGGAACACTCCATAGCACGGCGACCCTGTCCATACAGAGTGCGCCTGCGGCTTGTATGTGCTTAGGTGCATGCACCGTCCCAATATTTTCCTGTTCCACCACGGCCACTCGGCTGGGTGGGCCTTTTTTTCGACCTTTCGCGGTCCTAACCCTAACCCTACTGTCGAAATATATCGCTTTGACCGCCTCTATCTGTGACGTGTGACGGAGACATTTTGATCTGTCTGCAATGCAAATTAGTTTTCAACGCATTTTCGCGCCTGGTCGGATAAGACGCTTGTAGTCAAATAATCTTCGCTGCCTCTTCCAGTCCCTTACCCGGTTCAATGTGCCCCAGGTGTCATTCCAAGGTGAGTTTCTTTGCGCGCATATTACGCTTCGTGGCCGACGGCAGAGGACGCGACTGTCGGTTTGATTTGGAAGGGCTTTGTTTTGGAAGGCCGATTTTTTTGCCAAAGCTAGGTCGCGCAACGGATGTCCCTTCTGTTTCTGTGTGATGCAAGTAGTTTCAATACACGGGCGTTGTCGATGCAATCGTGTACTGAGAAATGCGAAATACAACTGCTTTCCAAATGTGATGGCAACGTTGCCGGCCACCGAGTCCACGTCGCCCCCTCCTAGCTTGAACTTGAACGAAATGAATTGTTTGATACAAGTGGCAAAGTTCAACCGCTCCAAAAGTAGAATACTCGACTCGACAATCCGATTTGACTTGAACAATGAATCCACCACATTCGCTGGTGATTGAGATATGAATACATGACCTCGGTGTTTATTACTTTAAATCAACCGAATCAACGAAGCAGCTGCTGCATCAGAGTCTACCCGCAAATTGTTATGGTAATGGTCGTCCTAGACCGCATACACCGGTAAACACGACTTTCCATCCACCTTCTTGATCTTCACAGTCGCCAAATCCAGTCCATTCATCGTCCGGACGTTCAGGGCCATGTCGGTGCCCAAGAAATCGCTCGCGGATTGCCACACCGCAGATCATGCAGAATCCGTGATACACAACCTTTTTTGCGAACGTATACTCCGCCAAAGAGTCCAGTCCGTTGAACGTCACCATCGTCGTTTCCGAGTACGTCCACAGTGCTCCGTCCTGCAATTAGATGCTTGTCAAGAATAAATGTAAGGGTATCATGTTGAAAAGAACTGACCCGGGAGCAGATGCTGCAGTCGCAATCGTTTACAGTACTGATTTTCTCGGGGCTCAGCAGCGTATAGCGTACAGCGCCACAGTGGCAGCTGCCGTGGTACACATTCGTCCCTTCAGGCACAGGTCCGGTGGCAACTGGCTCCGGGATCTGGTAGTGTGGCTCGAGAGCGGCGCCGTCGCTCGTGGCCACAGTCAGAGAACCGAAGTCCACGTCCGCGAGCGCGCGAATCCGTGGACACCTTAGCTGAGCAGAATTAAAATTGGGTTCACCACGTACGTTGATCGCGAACCTGCCATTGACAGAGCGCCCATGACGGAGGTTCCGCAGGTGAGACAGAACTGCGATTCATTTAGGTCGTTCGAAGAGGGGTGAATGGAGGAACACACCTTGTGCACGAGCGTGCGCTTGCCAAACTCGTAGCTCTTGAGAGTGCTGTTTTCGTCACCCTTCACGACTTTGAAGTCGTCATTCGAGGGAAAGGCCCAAAGATATCCATTCTATGGAGCGGTCGAAGTTCCAAGGGGGACCAAAACGTCGTATCAATCGGCACACACTTTGAAACATATGCTGCAATTACAAGCAAACGCTTGCTTGATCTCTGGGGCCTTGTATGTGAACTTTAAGGCCGCAGTGACAATTGCCGCGGTATTCGATGGGCTGTGGACTGACATGGTGTATAAGACTCAAGAGCTGAAAACGTGACTTCGGAGATTTCCGTTTCCTTGATCGTTCTTTATTCACACATATTCCTTATTGTTCAACTGCTCGTTTGCGAATCATTTGATTTCTGACTCACAGTGCCAAAAATACCCAGAAGAAATGCGATCTCAGTCCGATGCCAGATCGCGTATCGACATGACACGTACCTCGCATGTTATATTTTCCTACTGTCTCAAGACCCTTCCGACCTGCAGCGACGTCTTCTGTCTTGCAGACAGTTCCAATTGACAGTGCACAGAAACTCACTACAAACATTGCCGCTGTTAAAGAATTAGCTCTCAAGCCGAAAGAAAACGACATCAGACCTTGTTGCAAAAGAATGTTCAATAAAAGTCCAACAATGAGCTCACGGATTACAGCAATGTCTCTCCATCATGGTCCTTCCGAGGTGGTTTCGCATTGTGACCGCCGACCTCATGCACAAAGACAAATAGTTTCGGCCCAAAGAACTACTTTGCCATTTCCAACTTCCTCTTCCACAGTGTTCGATGGATGTCGTGTGCATCATGGCAAATAGCAAAGGCAAGACATTTTATTCAGACAGTAGAGCACTAGAATTTGGGGTCTCCTGTACTCCATTTACCCGGAAGATCTAATTCGTCGGCAAATGTTAGGTGGAGCTTCTCTTGAACTAGCGCGTATCATGACGCCGATCTCACAGTAAAAGTGGAACACACACATTCGGCAACTTCCAGCCCTCTAGCAGCTGCAGGCGCACGGCGGCGTGAATGCGCAGGGGGGAGCACACTCTATCGTGCAGATCCGTGGAAGGACCGCGTCCTATTCCAGTGAATCAATCAAAATTAGCAAGAGGTAGACAGTCAATCGGAGCATACACCGCGGACGCTAACTGGGGCACGGGGAACGATAGCCTGTGTGCTGTGAGTACCAGTTCACATATCATAAATCATCGTTGATACTCACGTTAGCCATTAGTGCGCTGAGGGCCGGGATTAGAAGACTCACAAAGTTCATTGATGCAATAAAGTGGGAAAGGGGAGTTGCTGGTCCTCTCTCTGCAGCTGGACACCTTTTAAATGGTATCGGCTTCTCCATGAGGGACATCGGATGCATTCTAATTCCGTCCTTCACGACTGTATAATTTCTCTATTTAATTCGTGCGACCTTTAAATGGTATCGGCTTCTCCATGGTTGCATTCTAATTCCGTCCTTCACGACTGTATAATTCCTCCATTTAATTCGTGCCTGGGGCAAGAAGTAGAGCCAAGTACCCGCGATGTTTCATTCACCCAACTGATACTGATCGGCGGAGAATCAGTGGAGTGTTGGATAGGGATCACACCGTCCCGCAAACGGCAACGGCCGTCAGTCCTAAAACTCGAGACGGTTGCGGCCCGTTAATAAAACGGCCGTATAATTGGCCTCTGGGAAGGTGGGACGGTGCGGGACGACAAAAAAGACGGGGACGTACGTAAAATTGCGGCTGTGGCTTGATGCGCTGCTTTGCCCAAAGTTTCGTTGGCATTCTATGTGCCCGTGGCCTAACGGGTGTTCGGATTATGTCTCAACTCATTCACGCCTTTCGACGGGTTTCTGATCAGTTTTGAACATGGAGTTCAATGTTGTGGATGGCTTACGTGGATAAGTTTCAACATCGTATACTGGTTTAAATCTCGCAAATTTAACCTGTAAAGATCATGGGGGGCCCAAAATCCGGTGCGGGAAATATTCTCACTCAATTAGGCGAATGATAAAGCGCCGGTTATACCAAAAGACATGCTCCCAGACAAGAATTTTGGGAGAGCCATCTACGGCCGTCAGACGGTGGAAATGGACGGTTGCGGGCGGTTGGCGGGCCAGCCGTAACCGTCCCGTAAAATATCATTCAAAACCTTCTGACGAGACGGGACCGTTGCCGTTTGCCGTCCCACTCGTAAATACGGCGACGGTGTGCGTCCCTAGTGTACTCGAACTGCCACCGCAAGTAACAGTGGGGAGGGTACGCTCCGGCAATGCTAAACGGGAAAAACAAATAGATTGCACACTACTGAAATACAACGTTGCAAGCAAGGATATTGATAATCGCATAAGGCCGACAATTATGGTCGTGAAACAACCGACAAGAATGAGCGGCAAGGCATCGAGATCAATGGTATGTGATAATTTGAGATCAAAGCCTGAACCAAACAGCGGTGGAAATTTGCGGCCAAGAATTGTGTGAAGATAGCCATGGCCAATGAGTAAAATATTTGATTGAACTAGTAATTTAGCGAAGCAGTAGATGGGATTTAATTGTTAAGGAGTCGTGAATGGAATGGATTTGGACAGTTAAAGAACCTGAAAGTGGCTACTGCGCAATCAACCATGTTGGCAAGAGTGGTGCAGTCATTGCAGTGAACCCAAAGATGTTGCGGCTCAGTGTTGCCTTGGCCCAGAGTCGATGAAGATCCCAGCTGAAGATCGACTGAGCCAGAAGCGTTCATTTATAATGGTCGAATGTGATGCGAGAGACAAATGTTGCGGGCAGTAAATTGAGGACGAGAGAAGCAAGGAAGGATTGACGCTCTGAGCGCCCGAAATGTGGCCCTTTTGTACCTTGAGTAACTTCGGGACGGTCTACGTAGCCCAGCACGATGGCAATACAATTACACTGCGCCGTAGGCGGCAGCAACTGCGACGAGCTGCATCGCCCTGTCCAGAAAGAGCTACGTGTCGGTCAGCTGCTGGGCCACATGAAACTTTCCAGGGAAAATTCTGAGATTCAAAGGAGATACACGCGGAGGGTCAAGAGAGAAGACGAAAGGATTTGAATAAATGGAGAAAGAGATAAACGCATACAAAGAATCGCCGAGGATTTCGTTAAAGAACGGTCAATCCTCCCCGCTATCCCACCGTGGACTCCGAGATTATATGCTGCTCTCGTGGAGAGCCGGCGTACGAATTCAAATATCGTCGAAGCGAAGCACCTAGTAGAACACATGATCAAATACAAGTCCTCGTATCGGCAACCTGAGCCTTCATGTTTGCATTTGTCTGATACCACACATTGCACATCACAGCACGTATCTGAACCCCGCTTCAGATCCTGCACCAGACTCCGCCTCCTTCGCCTCGGAGTCCTTCCGTTTATTATACGCATACTCAGACGCCCAAAGAACCGCTATCCCCGCTGCAACCACGACCGCAAGCGATAGGTTCAGCGTGTTGCCGATGTGCTGCGAAGTTTGAACAAATCAGAAAATCGAAACTCGAAACCAAAGCAGAAAACAGAAAACAGAAATGCTCACATATCCGGTTTTAGCGTCGGTCGGGACTGCGTTACAAATCAGTCGGAGTTATAAGAATTAGGGTAGGGAAAGAAGCAAACACGCACAATACGACCATGAACCAACTATACTCCCAATCGCACCAGTCCCGGAAATCATGGCCGCCGTCAGCGCGCGCGCGCTATCGGTCCGCGCATTGGAGACCGTCCATGCGAGGACGATCGGACCTGCAGTATGTATGTACAATTGAGCGAATAAATAAAAATGGTCATCGTTCGACACAGGGGGAGGAAGGAAGAGAAATCAAGGAGAGGAAGAAGAAAGACTCGCACCATAACAGCCCCCCATTGTATTAAGAAAAAGACACGTATACCGTGTCCGGACGTAGCTCGCATCGGTCGCGAGCCAGGTGCCGTAGCCCGCGATGGTGAGCAGCGCGCCGACGAGCGCGGCGGGGGCGTGCAGTTTGAGGCGCATGGCGAGGGAGATGAGCGTCATGGAGAGGGCCCAAGCGCAGCTTTGGTTGGTGCATCATTTATATGGATGGGATACACATATAATGATGAAAATTAGTGGGTGGATGTGAAAAGGGGACCAAACGGAGACGCACACAGAGGGCGGGACGGAAAGGAGCTGGATCCGGATGGCTGATGCGTGCGGGTAGTTGAGCGCGAGGATGGTGGGGGTGAACACGCTCATGCCCGTGACCTTTTCAATAAAATAACACCACGTTAGATGCAGTATGCAAGCAGAGATAGATATACTTACCGTGACATTATCTGCCGACGCCCCAACCAACTCTTAGATCCAATACACCCCAGACACCAAAGGAGAAAGAGAGAAACGTACTAATAAGATAAAACCACGTCGACGCCAACACCACGGGATCGAACACAACGGCTTTCAACTGCACCAACGAAGGGAACCCGTTGGCACCCCGACCATGAGGGGCATCCTGCGCCACGCGGAGGCGGAGGGACGTCAGCTTGCGCTCCTCCGCGGTGAGCATCGTGCTCGTCTCGGGTCTGTTGGGGTACAGGAAGAAGAGCGCGGAGCCGGCGCCGGCGGTGATGAGGCCCTCCCAGACGAAGATGTGCCCTGTAGCCACCATCGTTCAATGAATTGTTCGAAGAGAGCACAGGATGGCTTACGCCAGGTGTGGACCGGCCCGATGGGTGCTAGGTGGAGGAAACCCGAAGCAAGGAGGCCGCCGAACGCACCAGAGAGGTATCCTGTGGTCGTTGTTAGCCAGATAGCTATACATAGGAGGAATCCGAAGAGCGAACCGGCAGAAAAGATGAAGAACCCAATGCGCGCGCTGAATTCGCTGCGTTTGTAGAACTTGCAATATCGCGATGCTCAGAATTCGTCGGGGAAAACCGCTGGTGGAAGACATACCTGCGTGATGATATACCTGGCGCACACAAGAATTGACGATTTAATTACAGCGTTAGTGACGGGCAATGGGGAGACTAACGAGTTCCCGGGAAGCACGAAAGATTCGGCGATCCCGAGGAGGGATTTCACGGCGTAGAATCCACTGGAATTGTGAATGAATCCGGTGCCGATGGTGATGATGCCGAAGGCGATAACCCTAAGAGACTTTGGGGTTCAATTGCTCTACGCAGAAGAAAAACATCCACGCACGCAAGGGGAACGAGCCGATTACCAAATTTGCGAATGAGCATAACGGCTGGGACTAGGTGAATCAAGAGCCAACTCTCTGCCACTTTGGACATACCGGGGATCTCGCACACGATTAACTAGGGAAGGATCAGCCTTTGAGCTGACAAAGTGGAAGAAAAGATAGCGCACCATCACGTAGCTGAACCGAAGGCCAGAATCAGCGCTGGACTCGAAGGAGGACGAACGAACTATAAGCATGTCCCGATATTAAATCCCCAGTTCCCTAGGTGCAATTCGGTCGCCAGCCCCGCGACTCGGGCATTGCCTTTCGTGCGAGCGGAATCAATGTCAAGGGAGATCCCGACAGAGTGGTGTTTGCGAACCTGCATTCGTGCGCTGCGCAAAACGCTCAGTAAAACGAAGGGGAAAAGCGTCTGTCAAAGTGAGATCGCACATCGATGAACGCGAGCAAATACGTGAGCGCCAGACAGGGCAAGAGCCGCAAGTCGAGCTTGCGCACAAGGCGCCGTTCTGCTGCCAAATCGACCTCCACGGGGTCGTTCAACGCCTCGTCCTGTCTCTTCTCTTCGTGGCTGGAATCGCTGGGAGCCACGGTGGGGGGCATGGTGGTAGAGACCAAAATATCTCCCGTTATTGTCGGTGACATCCCACTCGTTCTTATCGAAGGACGCGATATCCTTGGCGGTGGGCTCGATAGCTCATTGGATGATTGGAGAGTCGGATCACCGCAGCGAATTCAAAAGTTGAGCCACGCTGGAACACGCGCAGATTTTTCGGGAGACTCGGATGGCCAATGCTTCAGCTTCAGAGCTCGGAAGGTTCCCTTCTTGGACTTCGGCGCTGGAGCTTTCACAGTCATTAGCTGTACAGGTACGCGAAGAACCGGGCACTGACGACAGAAAGAGGGAAGAAACCTCAAATTATGTAATCTTCCGATGAAGAAGGAGAACGGTCACGCAACACCTAAACAATGCCAAATCCGCGATCAATTACTAATTAGGCGCTAGCTCCGGCTCTAAGACCAAGGGTGAGACGTAGGGAAATGGTGCGTCTGAATTCCTGGCGAGACCTTATGCCATGAAGTGCTTCACACGATTCGCACGACAGGTTATTTGACATACCTATGTAACTATGCACTCGCCGTTCCAATAGGACGCCTAACTCGGATATTTTTGCAATTCAACCCATGGCTACGAAACAGGTATGGAGTCCTGTGTGCGGCAGCTGGGAATTCGCACCGACAAAGGGTCAATCGACAACCCAGACCGAACATATTTTGCACATTCAACGCATTATCCTCCTCTTCCCACCTCCCATCACAGTCACCCAGCGGTCCAACGGTATGCGGTTTCATTGCATGATTGAGTTTCAGAAATATTGACTGTCAATCCCAGCCTTTCTTCGATAACGATCGAATTGAAGCTGCAAAAAAATTGGCGTCCCGAATATCGGGCAGGTCGTTAAGAACCATCCCAATTGTTTGGGAACCGTGTGATGCTCAGGCTTTGAAATTATGCCTATCAGTAAGACTAGCTTATCACCTCGAGTCTATATTCCGGGTTGCCAATTGAAGTTCCTGCATTGTGATTCGCTTACATACATCACACACGATCGAACAGCCCGAACCGCACTCAAGGAGTATCATCTTTCCTCCCGCAATTTGTTATGGTAATCACCTCAAGTTGTCCTAGATCGTATACAGCGGCAACCATGACTTTCCATCCACCTTCTTGATCTTCACAGTCGCCAAATCCAGTCCATTCATCGTCCGGACGTTCAGGGCCATGTCGGTGTCTCCAAGAAATCACTCGCGGATCGCGACACCGCAAATCGTGCAGAATCCGTGATACACAGCCTTTTTTGCGAACGTATACTCCGCCGAAGAATCCAGTCCGTTGAACGTCACCATCGTCGTTTCCGGGTATGTCCAGAGTGCTCCATGCTGGTCAAATTAGGGGCTTGTCAACAACGAGTGTAAGGGCATCCATCATGAAGGGGACTGACCCGGGAGCAGATGCTGCAGTCGCAATCGTTTACAGTACTGATTTTCTCGGGGTTCAGCAGCGTATAGGCTACAGCGCCACAATGGCAGTTGCCATGGTACACAATCGTCCACGGGTCTGGTGGCGACCGGCTCCGGGATCTGGTAAGTAGAGCAGTGCCGTCGTTCGTGACCACAGTCAGACAACCGAAATCCACGTCCGCGAGCGCGCGAATCTGTGAACACCTTAGCTGAGCGGAAGTAAAATTGGGTTCGCCACTTACGTTGATCGCGAACTTGCCATCGACAGAGCGACCCATGGCGGAGGTTCCGCAGGTGGGACAGAACTGCGATTCATTCGAACGTGGTGTGAATGGGGGAGAGTGTTGTCTTCATCACCATTCACGAATTTGAAGTTGTTTTTCGAATGAAAGACCCAAAGATATCCATTCTACAGAAGTTCCAATGTGGATCGAAACGTCGTATCGATAGGCACATACCCTGGAACATATGTATGGCAACACTGACTGGACAGCTTCGGTTGTGCGCCTCGGCAGTCCGGCAGGCGTGATTGGCGGGACGATTTGACCCTTTGGGGTGTAGGACCCCAGAGACATGTCGCTTACATCACTGGGGGTACTGTACTATTTCGACCATTTGTTCAGGTGACGGGTGACAAAGGGTCGTGAAGTGAACAAATTTGGTACCTGTGACGGTGACTCTTGGGTTGTGAACACCCTATTTTTTGAGTGGGTCAGAAGGCGGGGAAACGATTTTTGAGCTATGCTAATTTTGACGAAGAGAAACGGCAAAAAAAACTAGGGCTCCTTCCAAACGGGGCCATGGGAACGACGCGTAACATTTTTTTTTGCGCTGGCCCCGTCCAATACACTAGGTATCGTCCGGTTCAGAACTGTTCAGTGCCTCTTCGCCTACAGCAGGAAGTAGACAGTTTGAAGGGTACGCGAACGCAGAGTCCACAAAATATCCCAATGGTATTCAAAGAGGTTGAAAGTGGACTGCACCTGATGAGCAATGCACTAAATATTGTTGTAAACTTCTTGGGCATTGGGCCTGGTATCGTCGTCGGGGAGCGCGTAACCGGCATCGGCGGGATGATTCGCGCGACTGTGAACTTTTGGCGGTCGGTGACATGATTCGTAAGATTTGAAGACCTTATCCAGTTAACTTTTGCGGTGACGGGTGACATGGCGTGAACAAACGGTCGAAATAGTACAGTATCTTCTGGGTAGACTTCCGGCCGGAGTAAATAGCTTGTACGTTTTCAGCTTCCAGTATTCCTTCGGTAAAACCTACATGCTGCCGACGCTCAAAAGGTTCACGAACAGGTACGAATAGGAGGGGCACCGCCACTTCCCTTTCCGGAAGGTGGTTGCATTTTTATTCAGTCCACCACCACAAGGTATATGCATGGGGGCAAAAGATCGAGGATTAATATACTGCTGAAATTCAACCTCCTCGGTCACCAGGTGCTGGCTTACCGCTGAGTATTTTAGTCTCACTGGTCAGACCTTCAACCAGATATTCTGTTGTTTCCATTTTCTATGCGGCAGGTCTAAGTACTTGTTTTGAGCAATCTCAACCAGCAAAAATTTGAATGAAAAACATTTCCGTGCCTTTGGGCCCATCGGAATTGGGCATCATCTTTGCATCTGATCAATCGGCTGCAAGCTTCCCCTGCACAGTCGGAACAACTTTCAGCAAGCCGAAAGAGATGATTTTCAGAAGTCAAACAGGATGTTAACACAGGGAAGTTCTCCGTGGATAACAAAACAACACGCCGTTGTCATCTCGTTCTGCAAGCCGAATATTTCCTGGGGGTCGCAGGTAGAGAGAATCAGCCTTTGAGAGGCCTATTCCCACCCTTGAGACAAATGATTGTTTCCAGTTTTCCGGTTTGGCGTTTACTGCGCAGGAAATTTTCACAGAGGTCTGGAAAGAGGCAAACGGTTCACGTCTCATACATGTTGGATGTGAGGCCCATCTTCAAGTAATATTCCTCTGGTTCCTGCTAAGAAGAAAGAATGTTCACCGCAGAAGGCGCAGAATGCAAATGACTCGGAATGAGTGCAATGCGTTGAACATTGGCTGAATTTTCCAAGGAATTTCCAGGAAATGCCTCCAGAGCACAAACTTGAACAGCTCAACGGTACGATTGATTGACGACGAGTTGGAAACCAGGGCAGATGAAGCGAACACCTCGCCTGTATTTCAATCGCCAGCACTCTACTTTACTCGGGCACTCGTTCATGTGTGGGTTCACCCTGACTCGAGCTAGAGGGACAGCTTGTTTTTTTCGGGTCGGTATACTGTTCGTGGGAGTATTCCGAAGTTGTGTGGTGTGGGCACAACAATAAATATGGTCCATTTGGGAAGCAGCTGTTCAATGAGTCGGGGCAGAAAAACTCTGGTAGGTTGGATTCAGATTGGTACGACTCAATCGGGCCTCTGCAATGCCGGACTCTCGCAACAGGAACTGATGGAACACAATTGAGGTGAGGACACATCACTCCTGAGAGTTAAGGTTGAAGATCACACAAAATTCCCCCATGATAAAATGGAAATGACAAGGAGGAACACAAAGGTTGTTTTAAAGATCCATCTCTTTTAAAAGACTATGGTTAGTGATTGTTTTTGTGACATTGTTTCCTAGCTCCGACGAATCTATCCAGAGGAAAGTAGGCACAACTGTAGGCGCCGATGGGGAGACCTAAGAAGTGCTACACCAAGGATTATCCTGAGTTAAACCAGTTCGCAGCATGATCGTTCGGAATGGAAATAAATTCAATCAAATGCCACGCAGGAGGATACTGTCCTCGGTTCAGATGACCTAACTCTGGACCTATTGAAACAAAGGTGGCTTTTGAAGTTCAATGGATGATAACATCTACAGCTCCAAGAGCTATGGTATAATCAACAGTCAAAATTTCTGAGGTGAACGAAATCCTCACCCGTGACAGGCAGACATGAAATGATAATTTACGAAGATTGTGATTTATGACCAAGTTTAGGCTGGAGAGGTGAAAGCTGAGATTATTAAGAAAACACCTCCGATATTGCGAGCAGAAATTCTGCCTCCGAGGTGAATAGCAATGGAAATTCCCAATGTCCCGAGCCAAGGATGGAAAGACTGGGAGTATCGACAAGTAAATGCAATCCAATCACAAGGGGATCAGCCAGGACACAAGACATTCAAAGACGTCCTCAGAGCCTGATTCTCAGGAATGATGCCTAGATGAACCTGACGATGACACGAAAATACGAGAGTGCTTGAACACTGGGACGGGAAACAAACAGTACAATGAAAGACACGAGATTGAACTGTATAATAGTCCAAAAATCAACCAGTAGCATCCGAGGGGTGTCAGATTGCCATTGCCAATTGCCGATGTGAGAGTGCAGGAATTGAAAACATTTGACAGAATTACGAGTTGAAAGCATATAGAGTTGAAGTCAAGAAGATAATCGGAATGGTAGACTTGAGGGTAACATTGGGACGACAGACCGAAAGGAGAAAAGGGAAGGACAAATCCCCGCACAAGAAGAAAATGTATTGAACCTGAGGAGGACACGACACTGACACTTGAGACCGCCTAAATATTCAAGAGTTGAGAAAGAAGTTCAGAGAACTTTCAGAGAAACTAGGAAGGCTGAGACTCTGAGACGCAACTGGTTGAAAGAGCACACTGGAAAACATAAGTTGAGGTGCTTGCACCCAGTCGCCCCGGCCACAAATCAATGCACGCAACGCAAAACCGATAGAATTCTGAATTGTTATGATTTGATGGAGAGAGGAATGAGGCGGAAATTTTGAAGATCTGTGATGTACGAGAATAAGTACCCGGCAGTAAGCTGGTGACCAAGGCTGAGTTTCAGCAATAGAAATTGTGAGGCGGAAATTTTGAAGATCTGCGATGTACGAGAATAAGTACCCGACGGTAAGCCAGCACCTGGTGGCCAAGGTTGAGTTTCAGCAGTAGAAATCGTGTTAATCCGCTATTTTCTGTCCCGGTGCATGTACCTTGTGGTGGAACACTGTCTTGGTGTTGAATAAAGAATGCAACCACCTTCCAGGAAGAGGAGGGACGGTGCCCATATGCTCCTATTTGTACCTGTTCGTGGACCTTTTGAGCATCAGGAGCACGCAGATTCAAGTGGTGTTTCACCGAAAGAATACTGAAAGCTGAAAATATACAAGCTGTTTACTCCGGCCGGAAACCCACCCAAAGTATACCCGTGATATAAGCGATATGTCTCTGGGGTCCTACCACCCCAAAGGGTCAAATCATTTCGCTAATCACGCCCGCCGGACTGCCGGGGCACACAACCGAAGCTGTCCAGTCGGTGTTGCCATACATATGCTGTAATTACACGCAAACGCTTGCTTGATCTCCGTGGCATTGTATGTGAACTTGAAGGCGCCGCAGTGACATTGCCACGGTAAGTATTCGATGTGCTCAGCTCGCGTCGAGTGACTTCGGAGATCTCAGTTGATTGACTCTTGTTCAATGGCTCGGTTGCGAACCAATTCATTTCTGAATCATAGTGCCAATTCCAGTGCCAAAATTCCCCAAAAGCTGAAGGCTTAAGCCTGGCACTGTTAAATGAATTCAGTGTGATCTCAGTCCGATGCCATCGCATACACATCTCAATAATTGTGCAGCGCTACTCGTACCTCGCATGTTGTATTTCCTTACTATCCTTCCATCTGGACAAAACCTTTGTGTATCCTTATAACCCCCCCTTCAGGACTTATAATGCCTTACAGGTACCTATAAGCGCTTACCGCACGTATTTGAAGCTCATAGCTGTCATAGATGGTGTCGCGTTAACGCCGGCGTATCAGTATGCAATTTGCATCCTGTTGTGAGAATTGCTTACTTCCGCAACCAAATTTTGCCGAGCTCACGAAGTACAATTTCATCTTCATCCCGCGGTCAATTGTATTCCTCACCATTCTCGGGCTGTACGAGCATGCCGGAGCCTCGGAGGGACGTCAGTAATTTCTTTCAGATATGATGCTTGGATGTCCTATAACTACCACGTCGGTAAAACTGCAGATTCGTCTTTGACGTCTTTGGCGTCTTTGCCAGGACGCGAAAGACGTCACGTCTTTGCTAGGCAGGTTCAAAACTCTTGGCAAAGATGCAGCATCTTGGCAAAGACGTGAAAGATGCCAATCATCTTTCACAGGTTGCCGAAGTTCTGGACTAAAGATCACTCAAAGACGAGTATACGGGCAATAAAGACATGTATTCAGATCAAGAAACATTACAATTTCATCAGTTATGGAGTAAAATGTAAATGAGGGTGCGAGAGGTGGAAGTCCAATAAGGATCCAAGCAAAATTAAACATTTGGACATCGAAAAGACAACAACGGAGTCCTATGTCAAGCAACACAGTACAGTAAGTTGTTGGTTCTCCGAACGACTCGATGACGTACCTTCGCGCTGCGTTGGGATGTGTCCCGAAAGCATCACAATCCACGACTGGAGAGTGACTAGACTGGAGAACAAACAGCAGGTCAATATGCGACACACTCGAGAGGAGATTGCACCGGGACTCACTGACGGCTAGTCCCCCAACTTGATCTAATAATAAGACACAAAAAATCAAATAGTGTAGCACCCAGATGCAAAATGCAAGCCTGAGGAGCAGCTGTGATCCATTTACAGAGCACTGCGGAGGCTACACAAATAATAAAATTGGAACCACATTACATATGACCATGTATTGACGACGAGAATATTACTTCTACATTCGGACCAAAACTAGTACCATCTAACCAAATTTCCAACTGCAAACAGGTGTTACGGGCACTGCGGAGGCTACCGATCGCCGGCAATATGAACCGCAATTACTGCATTTGGTTGAAAATGATGGCGTAGGCGGAGGGCCCGCCCAATCAGCGCAAATGGTGGGGTTTGAACATTACAAATAGAAGCCAGAGGCTACACCTCCTCGGCACCTTCTAGGATGGTTTTACTAACACACGAAAATCATCCTTGAAGGTCCTTTACGTAACGCTTTTGTAGCCTCCTGGGGTGTGGGAAGACGGGGTGACTTCCGGTCCACCTATGGCTGCCTGCGGTTCCACGGTCTGTACATAGCGTGCTCTATATGAATGAACTCTTCATGATCATCTCCCGCTGTATGTTACTCGGCTTCTCAGTCCATCTATTTTCTATTTTCCTACGCGGATCGTCGGTGAGGCCGACATCCCGCAAAATCAAGCCTTCAAATCAGAATTCAACTTGTATACGACGTCCGATCACAGACTCAGAGACAATCTTCTGGAATTCGCTGCTCCTAAATTATCCCTGTTGCAAAAATTCTGATCCAAAGATGATCATTCGTCCTCGCATATAAGGCGTTAGACTGCCTCACAACGAGAACTCTCCTTCAACCCAATGCCGGACATTACACTTGTTCCAGCCAATCTGGCCACTCTCGTTCTTGAAAGCTTCCTTTACGGGCTACTCTTGATCCTCTTCATTTCGACCGTGTACTTCATCGCAACGCGGCGAACCTTGGCGGGCACCAACCAAACGGCCAGACATCATTTTACGTCTCTAGTGTTCCTGGGAGTGACAGCGCTTTTCCTCATAGTAACGGTGGTGAGCATCATGACGCCGCCCGTCACCTGCTGCAATTGACAGCAACTTCTCGGGGAAGCACTGGAGCATCGTTATATACCAGGCGTTCTTCGCATTTATCCACCTGGGTAGCGCTGCTGCCGAGGATGCCTTCTACGCTGACCTCGCCCAACCAACCGAAGTCGCCAAGACCACTATGATTTTCGTTGCGATCCTGCTTGGGGATGCTCTCGTCGTAGGTCCCCGTGCACTTCATTGCTGCAAACTCATTAATGGGTCCCGGAGACTTATCGAATCTGGATAATATGAGGGCAGAATCGGCAGGTTGTCATTCCCAATACTTGCCCTGATTCACTGCATTCGGTGGCCCCGTCGGCAGAGCCGGCGACATGGGTGGACGTCGGTCGACCTCTGCCGACACGTTCCGAAGTGGCGTCGACAGACTCTGCCGACTATGGTCGGCCGAGGTCGACCGACCTCAACCCAGGCAAACAGACCTTGCTGACGTAGGGCTGGAATGCAGTGATTGGGGTTGTTGGTATGTTGGTCCCCATTGCACACGGAAAACCGGAAGACATTGCCGGCAGTCGCATGTATAGGTATTATTCACGAGGTAGCAAAGCCAAAACCTCGGGGAATTTTTCACACAGCCTCGAGACCCTGGAACGCGGCCGGTTTTGTGCTCTCATTCTTGTACGTCTTTTTTCATCCAGTGCACTCACGCTGACCTGTTTTCAAGAGCAAATTTTTATAGTACTGGTAATTCATCGATACTTGACACTTGCCTGTCCCTTTTTCTGACCCGGCGCTTTGTTCAGGTTGCATCATTTTTCGTATATGCAGAGTCACAAAAACAAAGTCGGCTTCCGACTCCAGTCTGACGGTACATACTGGCGATCTCATTGTGCTCCGGCGACAACTAACAGCGAATTAAACAAGTGGTTTCTGTCCATATTGGTCGAGCGCCGGTCTGCAGACGTTTGTATAAATTTCGTAAATGAGGACCAAAAAGTCTTGATCATGCAGCCCAGGCTTTGGTTTACCCTTGCCGCCATTACCCTGTTTGCAAATACCGACGTGGACTTCATCCTCTCAGACAACTTTCCCGCCATTCTGGGCATTTCAAACACTCTGATTCATGCCCGGGTGGGGCTGGGACGGTCACCAAATTCCGCTGTTGTGGATCATAAGCCCCAAGCACCGGTGAAGTATCCCGGAGATGCTGTTTGGTACGTCTCCCCGGCCCATCCCCGTAGCAGCCATTTCACACCCTTTCCAGAAACATGAAGTTAATTGCTGATTACAATGAGTATCGCTATCAAGATGGCCCTTGGATGTTTCAATTTGTCTGTAGTACTCACGTTCTCGAATAACCAGAGTCTGAGACTCGTAGAAGTGGTTGATTTGTGACTTTCAACAATTCGTAACCAATTGGATTGAGTTCGATGGTCGCATGTGGGCAAACTAGAGGCACCGCACTAAAAAGGAACAGGGAATGAAGGACTTTTGTAGGAGAATCATAAAGATCAACACGGATCCCGTGAGACACTGATTGTTGACCTTCGTTAAGCAGCCTCAGGCCAACGGATCTGATGCAAGTGAGTCAAATTTCAGCTACGGAAACATCTCGGTGTATTCCCTAGTTGGAGCCGTGTCAATGACAAGAGCGCACGACAGCGAAGAGGCTATGTGCCGAAGAATCAGCCACAAAGCGTCGATGCACGATACAATCTTACCTTGTGGCAGCTGCGGGAGATTCGCAAGGAGAGGTCCCATATGTTGCATCATCTGGGGGATGACGGTCACTACTGTGAAAGCCTGAGTCGGATTACCGCCATTGAGGGTATGTGCCCGAACCAACGTCATCTGAATCCGTATCGGAATGGAAATCTAAGAGGCAGGACAGTTCAATACCCGTTCATAATAGATGGCGTCGCGCCAATGTATCAGTGTGCAATATGAATCTTGGTGTACCAATTGCTTACCTTCGCGACCAACTTTTGACGAGTTCCGGAAGAGAATTTATGTCTTCATCCCGGGCTCAATATGCGCCGTCCAGGCACCTACATCATTCACATTTGGCTGAAAAAATACTCCGTCACTCCAATATCCAAGTTGACGTCCGAATTGTTTGGGAACAACCGTCTGGATCCTCCTTATAAAGGGCATCCTCGACAGGAAGAATTTACCGCTGCCTGCTACCGACGGGATTGTCTGAATCGGGTCGCATCCCTCCTTTCCCCCCCCAGATGCTTTCAGATCTCAATTCAACTTGACGAAGTCTAGTGTAGGTCAACGGTCTCCAAACTCACATGAGATTCACTGCGTTGAGCCCCCGCGTAGTCGCAGTCTGACTACCTGGTCTGAGCTCGGTCTACACCTGGTAGGCCAAGGTAGGCTAAGGTCCAACCTTTGCCTACGACTTCGACTACGGGGTAGTCCAACGTAGACTGAGCTCGGACCAGGTAGTCAGAATGTGACTACAGAGGGTCTCAACGCAGTGATTTTGTATGGACCCCATATCTCCGCAGGGCTCTCCCAGCTCGTTCCAGGGCTGGTGTTTAGTGTTCTACAGTTTGACAAATTTGAATTTGTGGTTAAAATCTTCAGGAAACGAGCATCAGAATCTCCTCCTCAATACAACTCGGTGAGGCATGCTTAGCTAATCCTCGACAAACCGCAATTTTCGGTTTCACATCACTCTACACTACCTTGGCTATTTCGAAGGTAGATAGGTAGGTAGAATTACATGGCACGGTCCCGCTCAGGAACGCCGGTTTCCAGAACTCTACACTACCTTGGCTATTTCGAAGGAATCTGATAATATTTTACATAAGCTGGGCCGCAAACGTATCCATTCATAAAGTTCGGGGATCGACAAGTACTCCGGCGTTCTGTTTAGTAGCCGTTCGGTCCATACTACCGCGTCACAATGTCAATAGGAGGAATCTAATAAGATTTTCCGAAGCCGGATTGAAAGCTGTTCCTGCATCTATCCCCACTTGAACACAGATCATGAATCACAGCCGCACTGCAACGTTCAGACGCGGATGCACATTGCAAAGCCGTCCGATGTTGTACAAGCGGTTGCGGACTCCTCTTTCCGAGCGCTTAAAGCTGATTTCCCGAAGTCTTGGGGCTGATGAGCCAAAAGTGGAGTTTAAAGGCTCCAGATGAACACACGTAATTTTATGAAGAGACAGATATCACAGCAGCTCGATGTCTATTTCAGGTTCTTCTTAGTAATGCGAAAGCTGTGAGTCCAGAGCTTATCGTTCTTTCCTCCTGCGACGATCCCCAATGGACAGAGAACTGCATTCCGACGCCGAGTTTACATCCTACGCGACCCCAGAGGATCCTAGAATCGCCTTGTGAGGCTCTGTGGGTTACTGTAGGTTCCCGTCACAACTTTCTTCAAGTCGCACTTCGCTGGGACGGTTGTCGGCAATTACCGGGAGCGATGGCGGAGTTTGATTGTGGTTTTGTTGGAAGGCTCTTTACGAGTCCTAAATTTATTTAAGAATCGTTCTTGTGATCCCGTTTCCTGCCAATTTTCGGCAAAATTCAGCCCTCATTTTTGATTGAAGTTGTCGTTATTTGTTGACACCTTTGATGTCCATCTGATTTCGGTTACTTCCTCCTTTCGATATGCTGCAAATCCTCTGCTTCTTGGGCCCGCAAAGTATTGCTGCATTTTCTGCCATCTGAATTTTTTCTCGCTCTCTCTCTTTCCTCCCTGGTCCTCCTGGATTCAGCGAACAAAAATTCGGTTTCCGTTCTCATCACTGATAGTTCCACATGATTCCGATTCTGTCAGATGATTCGCGAAGCTTTCCGGCTCCGGCTGTTACCTCCGAGTTTCTGATCGTCTCGAAAGTCTTTTGTCTCCAACTCGACTTACTGAACAGCGAGCAAGACCTACCCACAGTGCTCTCTATTGCTATTAACCTCGAAGATTGCTTACAAATGTGGCTATGCTATTTGTATATGTTATCGGCCGAGAGGATAACCCAAACTTTGAAGTAACAGTCACGTCACACATCACGCGGTCCGAAATTCCGGAGAGGAGGAGCGAAGCAACCTGCCGAGCGGAGCGAACCCGCCGACGACGACTAGAAGAATACAAATAGGGCGGGACATCACATAGTCCGAAATTCCAGTAACTCATTTTTTCTCTGTATTCAATCGTAATACCGCTGCTAGCATTGTTATCCTCAAAACCGTGGCTGGGTAGGAGACTGTCCTACCGGTATATCTGAGATACTTTGAGCACTATGTCCACCAATCATCCAGAATCTTGCTAGAGTGTGTGGAGTAATCGAGCAAGTGCTTCATGAATGAGACGTGAATGCGAGTTGTGGCCAAGTTGTCGTTGTCATCTTGCACTGAAGGGCTGTGCGAAACAGCAACACATAATGCCGGACCGCAATCCGGAAAGAAAACCCTGGCCAGACTCGTACTGCCATGCGAAGCAGTGGCCCACAAGCGCACGTTAACTCTGCAACATCAAGTTCTGAGACCTGGGTACACTTAGTACAGGTCGCAACGAGTTGAATTAGATGAACAAACACCTATACGAAGTTCAGAACACACCCGTCTACCCGTTACGGCTGTGCCCGTCACGGCAGCCCTCCCGCGCTCCGCACGATGGCATCAAGAGCTGCCTCAGACAGACCTTGACCCTGGTCGGCAATGTTTAATTAGGGTTGCTTTCATTTCGATTGTCAAAATTTCCTCTCTGCGTGCTCCCGTGATTCTCGTGGCATCTGAAATGCCGAGCCGACTCTGTCGTGTAGACTGCTGAAGCATCAACGTATTCAATATCTCCCGCCGTCCATTTATACGCGGTGTACGCAGAGAGAACATTTGACAGGCGGAATGAAAATACGAAGATTCTTTTCGTCTGCCATATATTGTTCTCCGGTATATGTGGGTTTGGAGGGTTCTGGTGCCCATAAGATTGGCCGCCTTACAATTTCGTGTGACGGCAACCGCCACTCAAATCGGTGTCGTGAACTGTCTCAACGGCAACCTCATGTATAAAATGGTCCGTGCGCGCCCAGCTACAACATGCGAGGTACGAGCACTAATATTGTTGTCTAGCGCACAGCACACCACCCCGTGCATGTTGGTGTGTCGAATGGTTCTTGCTTCAAGTTCCTCCCGCCATCTTCCCACATTTCCCTCGCCCTTTCCTTCTAGTTATATCGCCCGATGCTTCCGTGACGAGTGTTCTGATCCTCATTCTTCCCACCATGTTCAAATGCATTGAAATATCTTTTAAAACTTTACTTTCTGATTGTATGAGTTTCAGCACGTGCTACATTTCTTTAGTCGGGGGCCGGAGCCTCGGAGACAATATAGAAAAAGGGCGCTAGGCCGCTGCATAGAACGGCAACTAAATGACCGTCGCACACATGCCTTAATTTTCATTTGGTGGAGGGTGTCCGAGAGGGACTGCGGAAGCGCCGCTAATCACGGGGGAAAAAAAGGCCAGTGCAAGGAACATTTTTGTGCCGCCAGGATCCACAGCAAGAGAGCTGCCACGACAAAACCGGTCGCATAGTTTGCCGAGCTTTGCCGAGCGGGTGGAATGGTGTTGGTGGATTGCTGATTGAGGAGTCCGACGGGTACCGGAT